>ML823440.1:31506-41774 GCA_009831015.1 Picea engelmannii
ACGGTGTCTCAGATGTAGCAGCGAAACCCCAAGACCTTGAGCTCTGATACGATATGTTAAGAACCAAACATCAATATAGCATAGAAAAACCTCAGGAAAAGTACTAAACGCCTTGAAAAAGATATAATTTCAGATAATAAGCCTCTTCGAGGGGGAAACCTCCTTTTACCCCACTTAAAATGTTCAAGTCCAAGATGATTCAAAATGAAAATGTCTCCTTGGTATATATAGGAGACTAGGAGGTTTAATGGCTTAAAGCCGACATAAATAAAATAACATTAATAATCTAAATTACAACTAATGGCCTAAAGCCGACATAAATAAAATAACATTACTAATCTAATATGCCCCCATTAAGTGGTAATGAGCCAATATTAGGGCTTAACATGAGCGATGCCTTAATGCTCTCCTTTCAACGAGTCTCTTTCCATCGACATCAACCCATTTATTCTGGAAATGAGGCCTAGAGTTCTATGAGTACCTTGAGGCTTGCAGTCATTAGTGGTAGGCTCTCTTGGAATCGACAGTTTGGAATACATCAATGTCTCTTGATTGATGGATTCTTTAGGTGTTCGACACCAACTCCTTTATTCACACTTGTAAGAATGTACTTGGTGCCTTGATACCTACTTTCATTATTGGTAGGCTGTCTTGCGTTTGTTAACGATATACATCAATGATCGGTAATCAAATGATGTCTCATTATGTTCAACCTCAACTCCTTTATTCACATGATGTAGACTTGCACCTTTGGCAGATTGCATAGAAGACTTGAAGACATCACTATGTGACCGCAGCTTGCCTGAGCTGTCGCCTCCTTTTCATTTGGACGAGTACCTATATGACTTCAGTGATCATGGGAGATCAGATTGTACTCCATGGTATACATATATTTTCAGTTTGGTTTAGAGATTGGTTCTACTGGGCCTTGTTCATGACTATGACAACTTTTTGGCATGTAACCACATTTGTATTTGCCTATTCATGGCCATAGACACTTGTTTGGTATATTTTTCACATGGATCTGCAATGTATTTTGGCAGGCATGTATGTAAAGTCAATACATAAGGTAATGAGTGATCGAGTTCGTCCAGTTGGTTTTCTACCACTCCACTTATGGGTTATTTATAATGTATTTCGGCCATCGCAGATTCTCCTCTGACCTCACACATTAGGGGGCATATGTTATAGCAAGATTTGCCTCACCCTATGCAATATTGTAGAGAGGGATTTATTCCATTCCCCCATGCAGATTTACTTTTCCTGATTGATAAATCCAGAGACAAAAACAAATATTTTTCCACTTGTACGTACCTTGAAAGATATACAACAAGCGTATACGCTGGCTGCCCCACTACAGCCCGCGTACATTGAGATTTGTGCCAAAAAATCAAAATTAAATGTCAGGTTTCCATGTCACGACAAGAAATCTCTGATCCTTGGCCTTCGATATACTGGAAACATTCCGACTCAGCCCTTCAGTTGCATTTTGAAGGCTATAAAGAAGCCAATTCAGAGCTATGGAAAAGAGAGAGAATTCAACTTTGAGAGCAAAGTTACTCTGGAGAAATTATTGCTTCATTATTGAGTCTACATCCCTTTGTCCTTTAAGTCTGAACACAGTGTTCAGCCCCCAAGATCCTCCCTTATTGATGAAGAACTTCTTTGTCTCCCTTATATGAGCTTGCCTTTTGTGGAGGATTGAAGTGGTGGAGGCCCAGTTGGAAGGAACTCGGTTTCTTGGTTTCGAACTGCGTCGACACATAAGTCTGTAATGTTTTCACTTCTGATGATCATTTATTAATAGAAATACTCCTTTCCCGTCCAATTGATATCTTGCAAATATATGTGTTATGATCCATGGGCATGTTTGTTTTGTATATTGATGGATTATGCTATCTAATGTGCTAACCAGTTATATGATCACTATATTCTTGCTTTTCTTGTTTGTTGAGAACTTGTTGCAGGTATAAATCTTTGGGTCAAAGTTCTCAACGGTGGACATCATCAAACATTTGGATGAGGTAAGCCTCTTTCTTACTTCTCTTGCACACTAGTTTATATAGCATATGCTGGAATTGAGTCGATTTCTGCAGTCATACTTGTCTGTTGTGGTTAACCCTAGCCATAGAGAGATTTTCCTCGTAACAATTGGTGGTCGAGATCAAAGAAAAGGAGTCGAACCTTGATTCGAAATTTGATTCCGAAAATACTGGTAAAAGACAGATCATTGACACAAACCCCATGCTATTTTCGCGACCACAACAATTCAACCAGAAGAACCAACAGATCCTAAAGAGGGGGAGCGCCTTTTTCATTCACAGATGTGGGTAAAGGGGACCTCGCTGCATTTTATTGTTGATAGAGGAAGCGATAAGAAACTCATCTCAGAAGAGGTCATCAAACAGTTGGGATTGTCGACAACACCACACTCGCAACCATACAACATCGGTGACTTCAGTAGGGATGAGATTTCCATGTCATCCAACAATGTCGATTGTCATACAACATCTAGCCCTTCAAGGATGAGGTATTATGTGATGTTTCCCCACTGGATGTCTGTGATGTTCTCTTGGGCCAACCATATATGTGGAAGCGCCATGCTGTTTATGAGTCTCGACCCCGCAATGTCATTGTTTGTCTGGGGGGTCATCTCTACAGAATACCAGAGGTAGTTCCGACTACTGTTCCACCTAAATAGTTCCGCAATGTAGTATATCATACTACAAAATTCATATTCTTCACAATCCATTCAAAAGGTGAATAGAATGATACTGCAACCACTACAACCTTGGCCCAAGCACCTTCTATCCAACAGAAGCAGGTTGACAAGATTGCAACAAAGTGTAAAGATTCCTTTTGCACACAGGCATCTCATGTAACCAGACTGGTTAAAAAGGTCCAATTCTCTCAACCACATGTTCGTGACAACCTTCAACAAGCTAAGCAACACAACTTCTCCAACAAGGAAAGCAACTCATTAAGATGCAGATTCAACAAACACTTTTCCTTCTCCGCCGGGCACTCAATGCAATGGAGACCATTTCTTTCTAAGGAGGGAGGATTGATCCAGGTGGATATCGGAGGCCACTCACCTTTTCCAACTGACTCAAAACAATTTTCTGACAATTATGGTAATTTACTATTTTTAGCAGTTTTAAACTTTCGGGGTCATTTTGAGGGCCTAAATTAAGGTTATTTGGGATCAAGCTTCTCAATGATAGCCAAAGGATTTGATTGATCCCCTAAATGAATCTCCTTGGTGATACCTTTCCAATGAGCTATCGTGCACCCCAAATGGAGATCGTATGCCAAAGTTACACCCCCGGGAAGTTGATACACCAAACTACCCAAAATGGGGTCCACAAAATTGTTGGCTTTTCATCTTCCGGGGCTAGGGTTTTGGATTTTATTTATGATAAAAAGGCCTTTGGAGCCTCATTGTAAAATCATCTTTTCACGGATGCGAGTAGCCATCACATCTCTTCTCAGAGATAAGTTGCCACCATTCTAGCGAGTCTTTCACTATGTATTTTTACAGTCTTTGTATATTTTCGCTCATTAATAAAAAACTATGTATTACTGTATCTCTGTGTTTATGGTTGTATCTCTAATACATTTCTGTTATATTATTGGATATCTAAGATATCTCTGTACATCGCTTTATTATATCTCCGCTCTCATTTTGTGCCGAAAATAATCCGTATCATCATTTGACACCAATGCACTTGTCTAATTAGGTAACATTATGTACACTTTTCCAACAAATAAATGTTCAACAAATAAACCATGCTAAAATACATGAAAGTCTTCTTTGCCAGTTTGCTGATTGTCAATGCTTCTGCATGTTACAACTTATGAGCCACAAGGTCTATTTTTGTACTATGGACTTCATTCAACAAGTACAGTCGTACAAAGTCTGTTTATTTGGAAACTGCAAAGATCAAACTTTTGCAAGATTTGCAGATATTTCTGAAGGATCCATTGAAACCATGATACATAGAATATTCTTAGTTTGGAATCCTGCAACATAAAGTTTTTTGTTTCTATGGGGATTTTTCTATGGTGATCTTGATTAAATGTCAATTCCATACCCTCATCCTCATACATGATACGTGATAGAATCTGAAGGAAATGCTACAACCTTACCAATTCAAAAGAATTCCAAACCTTGTATACTTTAACTCTAATTCCTAGGCTAGCATAAAAATTAATTATATGATTATGGACAGGTCGATCCTCTACAGTCTTCAAAGAGAAGGCGAACAAAAATTGCAGGGCAAACCAAAACTTTTAATATTCTGTAGAGGTATAATTTTCTTTCTTGTCTACATAATGTTAGAGGGATTAGCATAAAAATTAATTAAATGATTATGGACAGGTCGATCCTCTACAGTCTTCAAAGAGAAGGGGAACAAAAATTGCAGGGCAAACCAAAAATTTTAATATTCTGTAGAGGTGTAATTTTCTTTCCTGTTTACATAATGTTAGAGGGATTTTCAAGGTTTCGTGGGTAACTTTGGAAAATAATGGTTTATTAGTTGGATCAAAACAAATGTGCTCTATATCCAAAATCCAGAGGAATCGATTGATCTATTTATGGTGGATATTATGCATATGAGGCATAAGTTCAACATATACACATCTGGTTTGACCTTAACCATTCTATTAACTTTTTGGTCCCACTTGTGCTATTGCAAATTGTTGCAATATGAGAATGCTTGATTTGTTCAGATATATAAGGTTTTGAAACCGTTAGAAACGACTGGAAAAAGGGATACTCTATTCTCTTCAATGTATAATGTAATTCCATTGGCAGGTGAACTGGTATCATTTATGAAGGTCTTCCAAGGTAACCATTAATTAAATATGTAAGGCTAGTTATAAATATTCCCTTTTATAATTAGTTAGTCTTGGGGTCAGGAAAATCCAATTTATGAATTTGGGAACTGTAGTACTGGTACATCTTCCGAGGCAATATATTTGAAGATTCTTCTATGTCTACCTGGTTGTAATTTTACTCAATTGCTTTGTTAGTTCTGCTCCTCTGTTTTGTTTTTTTATATTCTAATTGTGAATCTGGGTGTAATATTACTTTACCAGTTCCATTTGGAATCTATATCATTGAAGGTAACTACTATGTAGTGGTACTATTACACATTGGAAAGAAGGCATGCTACTTTATCTGTAATATGAACTATGGAGTGATTACATCAAGTTCTCTTACATCAATTTCTGTTTAGTAAGGTGTTAGATCGCATAGTTTGAATGTTTTAGTTTTGTATCTATAGAAATGAGTTACTTCTTATAGATTCATTCCACTAGAGTTGTTGAAACCAAAAATTACTATGGCTTGACATTATGCAGAAATTTTTAATTAAATTGGTTAGCATTCAGAAATAAGGTGTTGTTTATGTTATAAGCATGCCTTGCAATTTTTTTTTTTCAAGTTGATAAAGATCCAAGCAGTGTGGGCATTGGTAAAGCTAATGAAGGGTAGGGTCTTGCATGATAAACAATCAAATTTTATTTGCAAGCAATATGACAACCTGATGTATTGCTTCATTATTTAGCTGCTCTACAATTTTACTTTTGATTATTAAAAAATGATAGGTATTGAATGCTTGATATTAGGTTTCCCTACAATGGGTTTTTGTTCTCATCCTTTATTGATTTGGGTTTGAGAGAAAAAAGGTTTGTTTTAGTGGCTTTGGGTGTATCTTATGGATTGATTTTGTCTTCTGGGGAACCATCCTGTATGATTCTTGCCACCATACACTCTACTTTGTGAACCCTTGAAGAACCTAGGGCAGATTTTGAAATTTATTTGGTAGATAAGGTTTTTTCCGCTTTATATAACAATGGCTTGTAATTATTCGACATGTATTACATAAGCATACCTTCCACGAAAGGAAAAGAAAAAAACTGGTACAGTCAGACTTTGCAAAGCAAACAAGGCTACTAACCATGTTAGCACCAGAGGAAGGGACGAGGGTAAACATCAACAATATTGAAAGCCAAATTTTTATAGTTATTCCCTTTTATCTATTGAGACTTTTGTATTTTTACTTGTTGAGGAAATTCTATCTTGGTTAGATCATAAATGTACATGTTCTTGAATTAGACTTCCAACCAATTTTTTTTATTGCAGCTGTTGAAGTGAATGCAAATTTGGGTGATGGTTTAGGTAGGAATTTGGATTGATTTTAGTTGATGAGCTCATTCAAATTTGTTTTATATGTATTTGGGTATATTTTGATATTGTCTCTTGATTAAATGCCAATTACATACCCTCATACATGATAAAATCCAATGGAAATGCTACAACCCTGCCAAACCTGTAATTGTGAAAACTGTGCACTCTGCTATAAGCATGCACTATAATTTGTAGTTTCTTTCATCATAAGCATAGCTGAGTATGATTTTGAATTAACATTGAAAGATTTACAAACTGTTTCTAGTTTACCCAAGCATAGGGTTGAGTGATAGTCAATTGGAACACACTGGCAACAATATTGCAATATGCAGAGGTGTAAACAAAATGCATCATCTGCACACAGTTGCAACAGATTTGGCACATCCTCTTATTTTAATTTTATTGATTACATAGTAGATAGTGTATGGATATTTCACTTTTTAATGCCATGACTTCGTGTATTTACTATTTATGGCATCCTCCATTCATTTAAATCTCATGGGATGTGTCCTTTCTACAAAATGAAGAGTGTTTCATGTGCTATGAGTTGTAAATCTGCATAAAACATTCTACTAGGTAGATCATCAACGGTAAAACTGTTCAACGATTTGCCTCTAATATACGATCCGTCAGTGCTCGTCCACCTCTGATCTTTATCCCGTAGTAGATGCATTCATAAGGAATTGTCCTTTAACTTGTGTACATTTTTTGTCCATTGACAACCTGTCAATGGCTACCTTGATGACATTATTAGCATTTTTCTTATTTAAAAATGGTTAAAAATGTTGTATCATAAGACAATTTCTTGTTGGATATTATTACCAAAGCTGCTTCTGCACTTGTTTTTATTGGTCCAGTCTTGTCATATCTCACGATATCTAGTGACTCTCAAATTGTTTCATATTTTTGTCATACCTTGGTTTCATATGTAAAGGATTTATATGCCTGCTTTGTTCTAATTTTTTTATAAATATGCCCACTTGATTTTTGTTGTGAAGAGACATTGTGGTGTAACCTTTTTTCTAGAGGATTGTTTACAAGAACTTGTATATTTTATGTATACATGTCTACACAATATTTTGCACAGTAATTTTATTTTGATTTTTCAGTAGTATTTTATATTTTTAAATACAAAGATGTAAAATACATGGCAATGGTCTAAGGATCATGACCAATAGGAAGTAACTAGCAAAATTTTTAGAGGCCAAAAATATAAACTATGCTACGAGGCCACGCAGGGCCAGAATTATCATAGAGCCAGATGTCATGCGTATGGAAGAAAAAAAAGCTACTATGCCACGTAGGGCCAAAATAAGAACAACAAGAAAAAAGAGCACAGGAAGACATTAGTAACCTAGACCTAGTCACGGCCTGACATAGACCTGTGCTGCCTGTGCTTTTCCTTTCTCTCGGTCAGCCATGGCTCGTCGAAGGTCTTGAAGAAACACCATCATTGTATCCACTATGCGCCAGCAGTCGTCTTCCCTGGTCTGAATTTCGTGCATGGGCAATTTGATGTCCTCCAGATCTTTTTTAATGTTGCTTAGAGTGGTCATGAACTCAGCTCGCCTGTCGTCCCTGCCACCGAAAGAAGTGGGTTTGTTGGAAAGCGAAGAAGAGGAAGAGGAACCCATAAGTGGGGATGGAGGTGAAACGACGTGGGAGGGACAAAGGGGGGTGGCAGAAAGGAGGGACGTCGAGGGGGAGAGGGGGGAGGTGGCGCATAACTGAGCGAATTGCCCAAGAGATCAAACCACTCGACCCTACAGCTGTAGGGGTTCGAGAGGGGCGAGAGACCAGTGACTGGATCGTAGGGTGGTTTAGAAGGAGAGGGCATGACTAAAGGGGCGAGAGGAGGGGGAAAACCTGCTTCAGTAGGGTGATCATCCATGGGGGCCAGTGGAGGGGAAGGAGCCAATTCACGGTGGGGGAAGACTGCTCGAGGAGAGATCGAGGCTTCGCAAGGCGGATTAGAGGGGGGTGGTTTCCTTCCCTGGGCCTCGTACCAGGCTACTCCATGCCTTGGTTTTCCCCTGGGTCATGGCATGAGGGAAGGAGGTGGTTTTGGAGGGGAGAAGCTCCACAACAAGATAACGAGTAAGGAGGGTTCGCACCAGAGCGAGAGAGCATAGCAAAGAATGGAGTGAGCGAACAAGTGAGACAAGGGGGTTGAAATCCCAACTTTAGGATCGAACAAGGCAAGTTGGAGCTGAGGTGACCGGGAGGTCTCACTACGCTGTGCCATGAAGACGCGTAAGTCCCTGTTCGTGTGAGCTGCATGGTTTGAGTGAGAGAGGAAAGGTGACGATGAGCCTTTTAAATGCTAGTGAAGACTTGAGGAAGGACATGACGCTGGACGAACACCGGGTATCAAGTAGCCTGGCCATGTGGCCTTATACGGAGCTACATCCATCATGTCAAGGTAGCACCCCATCCGGGGATTTGTTGATTAATTGTTGATTACTGTTATAAACCTTTAATAAATCTATGATGATAATTGATTAATTCTCTAGTATATATGGGGTCAATATATTTCGATGACATTTTTATCGTAAGAATATATTCTTATATTAATGTAATTATATTGCTTAAGTGGATTTTGTTGTAAATATAGGAAATTCCAATGCCAACACCAGAAGAGAGTGAAGTGACAATTGCTAGGTTAAGGGTTGCATTGGAGGAACATGTTGGTACTAATGGTAAATGTTATTTCCCTTGCAATCAATGCAAGGGCTTGAAAAGAAGAAGACTAGTAAGGAAAACAATTGAAAGACATTGTTTTACGTATGGGCATTGTGAAGGGGGGCATATATTTCGTCCCATGGTAAGATAGTCATTATATATGTCTTTGTAATGATTTTATTTATAAAATTTTCTTTTGTTTTAATATTTGTTATATACACTAATGTTATTGATTGTATGTAATTGAAAAGATAAATCCTCCTAGGTGTCTGTCGCTGGATAAACATATGCCAAGTAGTAGTAGAAATACTATTGTACAAGATGTGGAATATGGTATGCATATTGAAGATAAATTCAATCCTATGGAAGAAGATGACACCAATAATATTGTTGAGTCGGATGATGGGACAAATAGATCGATCCAAAACATCTTTGCTTCCATCGATGAGGAAAACAATGATGATATTTATGATGTACCTCTGCTTGAGAAGACGAAACAATCCCTTTATGAATGCTCAAGAACAAATATTCTCTGTGCTATAATGTTGTTGGTAAACTTGAAGGTATTGAATGGTTTTTCAAACACTTGTCTCACACAGATCCTAAGGTACGTAATATAATTCATCACATATTATACGTAAAGGAAGACTTTATTTTTCTCTATTTTAAGTGTCAATTAATGTGTAAATTAAGGATGCAATATTTTTTATTACTGTTATTCACATTAACTAGTTATTTTTTATGTAGTATATCATTAGGTGAATTTTTATTACCACCGTCAAATAATTTACCTCACACATATCAAAAGATGTGTGCCATTAAGAAAGATATTGGAATGGAGTATCATACTATTGATGCATGTCCGAATGATCGTATTATATATTATGGACAATATGCATAGGAAACAAAATGTCCGCAATGTCAAATCAGTAGACATTGAACCGATCAAGTAGCAAAAACTGTGTCTCATAAGGTTTTTTGTCATATTCCGATAATTCCACGTTTGTAGCGATTGTTCAGGTGCCAACGCATTGCACAGTTTATGGATTACCATGCACGACACATAAGGGAAGATGGTGTTCTTCGAATGCCTGTGGATGGTTATGCATTTAGGAACATCAAAGAAAGATGACCAATTTTTAAAGAAGAACATCACAATGTCAGGATTTCATTGGACGCTGACGGTGTCGATCCATTTGGTGAGCTTAGGTTTGTTGATTATTTGGGTTGGTTGCAGGGATGATTTTAGGGGCTAAATTTCACTCATGGGCTAATTTTCCATGGTTTTTCCAAAAACGAGATTCACTATTTTAAAAATGATTTGCCCATATTCTGCAAGATACCAGATATATAAAATATGCAGAACAGAAAGGAAATGCTAGAAATAACA
>ML823440.1:54969-69479 GCA_009831015.1 Picea engelmannii
AGTTGATGCATGATTGGTACATACTTGGTACATGGTTGGAGGCACTTGTTAGTAGTATTGTTGACACATGGTTTATGGATGATGTAGCATACTTGTCTTGGTATATTATTAGAAACACATATTGACCTTGGTGATATTGTGCATATGGTTGAGATTTGTTTTGGTGACTGATATTGGTGAGTAGATCTGATTTGGTTGATAAGATTGATGAGACAAGTTGTTGTGATAGGTTTTTTGGACATGTTGTTGTGACATTTTATTTGTACAGGTTTGGTGCATGGTTGATGCACTTGTTCATGGTACAGGTTGAGGTACATGTTGGTGCATGGTTGATGCACTTGTTTATGGTACATGTTGATTACAGGTTGTTTGTTATAGGTTGGTGCATGGTTGATGCACTTGTTTATGGTACATATTGATTACAGGTTGATGCATGGTTCAAGTTATTGGTACAGGTTGTTTGGTGCAGTTTGATTGGTACAAGTTTACAACAATATATCTCACAGTGATAGTGTGACAATGGTTCCATCATTCTATTTATACGTCAGGGCGGTTGGACGGGGCAAGGACAGGTGGTTGTAGCCACCTTTTGGTTGTATCCAGAGAACATAGGGGGTTGTAGCCTCCTTCTGGTTATAGCCAGAGAATTGGGGAGTTGGATATTCTCTCAGATTGTAGCCTGAGAAACTAGGGGGTTGGAGCCTCCTTCCAATTGTAGCTAGAAAACAAAGGAAGTTGGTGCTTCAAATGAATGTAATTCTTAAAGACATATAAGAAAAAACATTCTGTGGTTTTCTCCCACTTTGGGTTTCCACATAAAAACACTGGTGTACTGTGTATGTGTATGAATGCTCATTTTTTCATTGCTTATTTACTCTGAAAATATTGGATGATAATGCTACATTGATATAACACTTGACTTTTGTGGTTAAAAAGGATTGTATTGCTCCATTACTAATTCACCCCCCCCCCCTCTTAGTAATCCAACAATTGGTATCAGAGTAGGTTCCTTTAGGAAACAATTTAACCATTGGAAGGAGATCATGGATTATTATGAGAATGGGGTACCACTGTTCAATGGTCAAAATGGTTTATAGTGTGATATGTGGAGTATAAGGAAGAAAATATTTTTATAGGAACATGTGCATTATATTTGGCTATCTCTCATTACAAGATATGATAGTTCAAAAAGGGAAAAGACTGCAACCAAGATGGAATTGAAGAAGAATAACAAAATAGAAATGGATTTCATCTGGGAAGGATTACCTAATCCAGTAAGAGAAAATGTTGGTAAATGTTCATCAACCAAAAAACTTTGGGATAAGTTACATGACATATATTATTCACCCATTACAGATTCAAAAACTTTCAAAGAAGATGTAGATACAGATCAAGAAGAATTATGTTCACCATGTCAAAAAGATTCATAAGACGAAGAGTACATAATCACCAGAGGTATGTTGTTTTTCTTTAATTGTGAAAAACATAGACATATTGAAATAGAATGCCATGAAGGAAATGAGTCAGACAAACTATTTGAAAATGAAGACAATTATGAAGAATACTTGATTAGTGCTTTACATGAACTAAGAGAAGAAAGCAAGTCACTGAAGATAGAATTGATGAAACAAAAGGAAAGTGTTCACATTTTTGAAGAAGCCCAACAGGTCATCGAGAACTTAAGAACTCAACTAGAAGAATCTAGAAAGATCGAAGAAAATCTTGAATATCAAAAGCAATATTTGGAAGCCAACATAGCAACATAGAAGGAAGAAGCAGAAATGAGAGAGAATATATTGACATATGATCTTAATGAAAGAACTAACGATCTAAACCAGCATGAGGTAGAGTTTGGTCAAGAAGAGAAAGGACTTGAAGAAGAAATAAT
The DNA here is from genome assembly GCA_009831015.1 of Picea engelmannii. NCBI lineage: Eukaryota > Viridiplantae > Streptophyta > Pinopsida > Pinales > Pinaceae > Picea > Picea engelmannii. The sequence goes on from ML823440.1 coordinate 56,858, forward strand.
CACATTAAAAATTAAGCTTGAAGAAGCGAAAATAATAGAGGAAGTCATGAAGTCTTAGATAATGAAGAAAGACAAAGAGGTTGAGAAGCTTGAAGAAGAAGTTGTCTCATTGAGAAGTAAAATTATTAGTATCAACAATAATGTTGAAGAGACAGAAACATCCACATCAGTTATAGAGAATGAAGAGAAGCACTCAAGGTTGCTAGAAAAGAAGAATGGAGAAAATATAAAGAGTTGTGCAGAAGTACTCAAAGGAAGGAATCATGGTCAACCCGAATCTAAGAAAACTATTGAAGATACATCTTCAAGAAGACCATTCATGTTCAAACCACAAAGAATCTTCAATCATGATCATGATCAGTCAAGGAAGAAATTTAGAAGGAATACACCACAAAGAAGATCATTCATTCCCAGGTATGCAAATTTCATTTATGGTCATTGTTTTTATTGTACTAATTTTGGACATAAGGTTTCAGATTGCATGGATTATAAAAGAAATGTTCAAGCAATAAATGCCTATGTGGCCCCACTTAACATTGAATGTTACAAATGTCATAACTATGGACACATATCTAGTGATTGTAGAATCATGATCGATACTTACATGAAAGATAACACTGATATCATATATAAGAAAATATAGAGAAGAAAACACAAAGAACAGGTGAACAAAGACTAGGTCCCAGAGATCGCAAGATTGACAATAAAATGAGATGAAGAAAATTCTACAGAGAAAAAGAAAGATGTCAGATAAAGAAAGGTTTGGAAAATAACTGAAAAAAAAGAAGGATAGGTAAATAAGGAACATGTTCAAAAGATTGTACTTTCAGGCATTGTAGTGAAATATGAATCCACAGACAAAAATAAATAAGCCATAGCTTAGAGAGATGATGAATTTACCAATGAATATGATGATGAATACACATCAGAGAAGGAATTGTTCTGATCCATCCGACTTAGAGACTCCCAAGTAATATGAATATTAGACAGGGGGATTCTATGCAGTAGTTGAGACAAACCAGAGAACCATCCTTTGAGCAACTTGCAGAATTTGAGTAGTCAGATTCAGTGAATTCAGTTAGCAAAAGTACAATATGATAGATTAATAAGTTGTAGTAGTAATTCATGATAGTACAGTGACATATGAGTCAAAATTATGGGCAATTGTGTAGCAGAGTCTTGAACAATATGGATAGATATGGACGTGAAATCAACTTTTCTGAACAGGGAACTGGAAGAAGAAGTCTACATTGAACAACTGGTTCCTAGAGCATGGTTATCTAGACTGGATAAATATCTACAACATGTAGGGTTTAGAAAAGGAAGTGCAAACATCAACCTCTACATCAACATAACTCAAGATGGTATTTTATTAATCGAAGTTTATATTGATGATATTATTTTTGGAAGTACTAATGACAGGTTAAGCCAAAAATTTTCAAAGGATATGCATAATGAATTTGAAATGTCATTACTTGGAGAACTATCCTTCTTTCTGGGTCTTCAAATATGTCAAAGCAACCAAGGAATTTATATTTCTCAAACCAAGTATATCAGATAAATGCTAAAGAGGTTCAGAATGGAAGATTGCAAACCAATTACCACTTCTATGCAAACCAATTGCAAGTTGAGCAAAGATGATGATTCGAAGTCTATAGACCAGAGGAAATACATGTCAATGATTGGTAACTTACTATATGTGACAACATCCATAACCGATATAATGCAGACAATTGGACAAATGGAACGATTTCAAGAAGCACCAAATGAATCACATGTATTAGCATTAAAGAGGATTTCAAATATCGCAAAGGAACATAAGAGTTTGTATTATGGTATCCAAAAGGAAATGATATATCACTTATTTCCTACACAAATGCAGATTGGGCAGGTTGCATTGATGACCGTCGAAGTACCAGTGGATCAACGTTCTACTTGAGTGATTGTTTAGTATCATGGCTAAGAAAGAAACACTCATTAGTATCCTTATCTACAGCCGAGGAAGAGTATATTGCAACAACATGATGTTGTACTCAGGTTATATGGATGAAACAAACTTTGATAGATATACAGGTTTAGTATGATGATCCCATTCCAATCTATTGTGATAATACAAGCTCCATCAATATCTCAAAGAAACTGGTGATGCACTCCAAGACGGAGCACATTCAAATAAAGTATGACTTTCTATGGGAACATGTTGCAGAGAAGAACATCAGAGTTGAATATGTGGGCACAAAAGAACAAGTGGCAGACATATTTACAAAAGCGCTTCCAAGGGAGGCCTTGGAGTATTTTTGCCAGAGACTCGGAGTAATTTCTACTACAAAATGAATTCTTTTGAATCCTTATCTTATATGTCTTAGATTTACAGGAGGAAGCACCATAAAGAGGACAGTTTAGGTTGGGGGGTCGGTTTTAGGAAGATTTCATTCAAGGGGAGTATCCCCAAGGATAGTTCAGTTGGGGGGATCAACCCCGGATGTAAATATACCTTTTCCATTGATGAAAAATGGGGAGATATTTATCACATGCAAAGGTAAATGCTTGGAGAAAGAGCACAAAGGCATGGTTCCAGGGAGAGCGATGGTCACAGGGGGAGCATGAGTGATATGAATTTAGTATTGCATCAGAGTGTTGCCATCAATGCCAAAGGGGGATATTGTTGATTATTTGGGTTGGTTGTCATTGATGTCAACCCTTGAAGAAAGTCTGGTAGAAAATTATGGTAGCACAAAGGTTTGGGTAATGGACCCAAGTTTGTTTGGTGGATAATGGTATGCGTTTTGATATATTTGCAGGTGATACTATTCGAGATGGATAGTACATATCATGCCATTTACAGTGGTATGTGGAACGTCACATAACTCCTCACGGTTAGAGATTTATGGCCATGTGAAGTTGGAGAACCCTCATGAGTCATCTAGAAGCCCCAAAAGGTCAAAGTAATCAATGTGGTTTAAGAGATTTTAGAAGGTAAACAATAAAGTGACGTGATAAGTGTACTATAAGTCAAAGTGAATACAAAAAAAATTATTTAAATAATAAAGTTAATGGATAAATTACTAAGTGGACAAGTGGTTATAAGTGGGTTAACTCTAAAATAAGGAAAATGGGTTAAGATGGTTAAAAGGTAACCCCCTAAGGAAGCTACATGAAAGTATAAATAAGAGACAAGGCTCTCTCATTTTAAACACACTTGAGCATATTGAATATCTACAAGTGAATGAAGTAACCAAAGGATGTATAAGACAAATTTTAGGGAAGGTGAAGTAAAGAAGGCCAAAATTCAAGAGAGGATAAATTCTTTTGATGCTGCTTTCTAAAGTATGTTATTTATAGGATATCTCACCATTTTCACAATAATTTTTTTTCTATAATGATTCAGACTGTGAATTTTGGAGGCCATTTAGGAAACATATCCAAGTAGTTGTGGTACAAATTTCAGCTTCGGGGTCGTTGTATTTTTGGAGTTACACTCCGTGGAAAATAGGGTTTGTGGCTAGTCCTGAAACTAGTCTAAAACAAGTGTTTCGGGTAAAAACATAACAACTTCTTCATAATAGTTACAAATTAAGTAAGAAAAAATGTATTGGTTATAGTACAGTCTATAGTATTATGTGTACAATTTTTAAATCCATACAACAAATATTCCATGCGAGGCATGCTCTACAAGTTCGCTCTCTAGAATAAGCCGTAATTCAACAAGGTATGCCATTTTTGCTATAACTTTTTTTTTGAGAGGTTCCAAGTAGTAAAATCTGGAGGAATTGCATAAAATACAATGAAGAACATTATGTACCATTTTCGGATATTTATTCATTATAGGTACATAGTTATGATTATTGCAAGTTAGGGTTTTTGACTAATCCAAAATTAGTCATGTGAGACTAAAGTAAAGTTTGATTAAAATGCTAGTCTCTTGTTGTTAAAGTTAAGGAAGGTTTGTAGGTATGTGATCATATACACCAGGTCTATTACAGAGTTACAAATCATATTTGGATGATGAAATTGATGAGGGATTTTGGTTGAGGTACATGTTGGGTACATGGTTGAGACAAGTAGTTGATGAGTTGACACATACACAAGGTGTATAGTTGATGATGTTGGTACATCTTGACGAGTCATAGTTTATGAGTAGTTGATGCATGATTGATACATACTTGGTACATGGTTGGAGACAATTTTTAATAGTATTTTTGACACATGGTTTTTGGATGATGTAGCATACTTGTCTTGGTATATTATTAGAAGCACATATTGACCTTGGTGATGATTATGAGTTTTTGTATTATGCTTGGTTGATACACATCTTGGTGATATTTTGCATATGGTTGAGAATTGTCTTGGTGAGTAGATCTGATTGGTTGATAAGATTGATGAGACAGGTTGTTGTGATAGGTTTTTGGACAGGTTGTTGTGACAGGTTATTTGTACAAGTTTGGTGCACAATTGATGCACTTTTTCATGGTACAGGTTGAGGTACATGTTGGTGCATGGTTGATGCAATTTTTTATGGTACATGTTGATTACATGTTGTTTGGTATAGGTTGGTGCATGGTTGATGCACTTGTTTATGGTACATATTGATTACAGGTTGATGCATGGTTCAGGTTATTGGTATAGGTTGTTTGGTGCAGGTTGATTGGTACAGGTTTACAACAATATATCTCATGGTGATAGTGTGACAATGGTTCCATCATTCTACTTATACGTCAGGGCGGTTGGATGGGGAAAGGACAGGTGGTTGTAGCCACTTTCTGGTTGTAGCTGGAGAACATAGGTGGTTGTAGCCTCCTTTTGGTTGTAGCGAGAGAATTGGGGAGTTGGATATTTCCTTAGGTTGTAGCCTGAGAAACTAGGGGTTGGAGCCTCCTTCTAGTTGTAGCTGTAAAAAAAAGGAAGTTGGTGGTTCCAATGAATGTAATTCTTAAAGATATATAAGAAAAAACATTTCGTGGTTTTCTCCCGCTTTGGGTTTCCACGTAAAAACACTGGTGTACTATATATGTGTATGATTGCTCATTTGTTAATTATTTTTTTACTCTGCAACTATTGGATGATAATGCTACATTGATATAACACTTGCTTTTTGTGGTTAAAAATGATTGTATTGCTCTATTACTAATTCAACTCCCCCTCTCAGTAATCCAACAAGGTTTGTTTACTTAGTGTGGCCCATTTTTGTTATAAAAAATAACTTCCTCCTTGGATGTCAATAAAGAGGGAGCACACATTGTTTTCAATGATCATTCCAGGTATTTTTTTACAAAATTGGTTTGAACGTTGTATTTCATTTTTTCTTATTCGTTGCATATATATATATATACAAGGTAGTGATTATGTATACTTTCACCCAATTAGGTAAGTACCAAGTGAAAGATATGAATGTATATATTGAGCCTCATGTCGACGAGCTACTAAAGTCATGGGTTGGCATCACTATGTATGACATCTCTGAACCTAAGGGAAAAACCAATTTCAATTCCATGGAATACTTACATGGAAAATTCATGATGCCCCAAGGATAACACATTTTTGTGGTATGTAACATGCTGATGCACTTTAATAGTATATAATTTTATGAAAATATGATGCATGTTTCTTAAATATCAATTCCTTGTTATTTAAATAATATTTAAATTAATCCATATCTTGCAGGTCTTGAAACAAAGGGTAAATTTGCATGTCTAGTTTGTAGTCCTAGGATGAAATCGTGTTATTCAAGAAGTCTAGGAAACTAGGTATTTGATGAGTATAGGCACTTCCTCCCTAAGAACCATAGGTATCGAACTACATAAAAACATCTTTCCAATTTGAAAGAAGAGACTAGAATAAAACCACAAAGAATGACACCTCACCTATGGAAGTTGGAATATAATAGAAATCGTCAAGGTAAGAATTTAGTCTATGTGTCATATATATTAATGTTTTAGAATTTTAATTTGTATTGATTTCTGTTTATTGTATCTAACAATTATTGTTGTAATCTCATTAATTATTTTTCATAAATGTCATTAAGGAATTAAAGGGGATTCCATGAGGAATGAAAAGTTACCATGTACAATTCAATAGGTTGAACTACTATGAACACCTACAAATAGATCATTTGTTTGATACAATGCATATAAGGAAGAATGTAAAAAAAACATCGTGGAGAATTGTAGATGGAAGGAGTGACAAAGAAAAAATTGTCAAAATTTGTATTGACATTCGGGAAGCCAATCATGCACTGTAAAATGATATTTATTCAAATAACAATGGAAATTGAATTAGTCTTCCATGGTTATTTACAGAGCAGGAAAGAAATGTTGTAAAATAGGTCATTCGAAAAATTAAATTTCCCACAGATTTGCTTCAAACATAAATAATATATTAACGAAGAAAGGTGAATTTGGTGGGGTGAAAACTCATGACTGACATACGTTAATATGGATTTATTTTCCTAAACATTAATGATCCCTTTGTTGTTACACTATGTTCTACCTTTATCTCTCCCTGACAACTTTGACAACAATGTAAAACAAGTTATATATGATCTTGGAAAATACATGAGGTAAATATTAATGATTTATATGCAAAATTGTTGTTTCTCAACTTGTCAACACTTATTTACTTTCAATGTATAGACATTGTTGTTGAAACCTATGATATGATTTGTTATATCATGTGTAGGTGGTTTCCATCTAAAGAAATCCATAAAGAAGATATAAAATATTGGAGGAGAGAAATTCCTTGGCTAATGTGCGAATGCAAAAGTATCTACCTTCGACATTTTTCAATGCACAAGAACACTACCTCATACACCAAGTTGAGGAGATTGAAATGTGTGGACCCATACACACAAGTTCAATGTGGATAGGGGAGAGGCACTTGAAGTCATTGAAGGATTTTTTTAGACAGAGAGAAAGTCCCGAGGGATCTATGGTAGAGGGCTATATGGTATATCAATCATTGGTGTATATCAGTTAGTATCTTCCTAAATTAACAACAAAAATCATGAAGGTGCCTTGGATTTGGGATCTTAGTTCCATTAAAAAATTTGAAGGAGAGGTCTTGGTCGAGAAAGGTAGTTTGAGGAAAGTGAAAGGTAATTAGATAGTAGAGATCTATAATACTTTGGATTAATATTTATTTATTTCTATATTGTACTTATTTAAGTTTTATTTATCTTCCATGATCAATTATTTTTCAATCTTTAATATAATTAGTAATTTTTATTCTTTTTTCATACAATTGGTTGAGAGTGGGATGCACTACATTCATGTAGATTGCAAACAATCTTGATTTGATGAATGTATGTATAGATATATGTATACAATGTAATGGTAGGTTATCATGAGAATGGGTGGCTACTTTTCTTAAAGAAGCTCATCGTAATCAAGATACCAATCTTACTCAGAGGGAAATTGATTTAGCATATGGTTTAAAAGATAACTAGGCAACCATATTATTCATCCACATCATGTTTTGTTTTTTTCCAATATATTAATCTATGTGGTGTGTTTTTTTATAATTTTTTCCTAAGTCTAAATATGTATATTCATTAACAAATATGCATTTTTTTACGTGTGGATCAACATATTGCAGTTGAAACACCACAAGGCTATGTGATGCAATGGACGTAAATTTCGTATCAAAAAGTTGGATGACAAGAAGAAAAAAAATTCAATTATGAGATAATTGTAGTCTTTCATGTCACTAATGTTTCCTCTAGAAGTGATAAGCATCCAACGATATCTGAAAATAAATACTATGAGTATTTGAAATATATAATCGAGTGTGACTTTAATTCCTTCAAGTTATTTCTGTTTAAGGTCAAATGGTACAAGTTATGAATGAATGAACGTGATCCCGAAAGAACTATTATTGATAATGCCAATGGATTTACTATGGTTAATATAAGGAAATTTGAGCCAGGTATAGAAACTTATGCTCTTCCAAGCCAATGTGAGCAGGTCTTTTATTCAAAATTTCTAGCTAAAGCGGGTTGATTGTACATTGTCAGATATGATCCAAGAGGAAGGCCTATAAAATATAATGTACTAGAAGAAGATGATATTCAATAAGAAGAAGAAGATGCAGAGGAGAATGAGGTAGATGTATAGTAAGATGAAGCAGTCAAAGAAGTTGATCCATATGTAGATGACAATGTTGGTCTCGATGATGATATTGACGATGATATTATTGAAAATGACATTGATGAAGATGGTTATATGGCCAATCCTTTCAATGTCAATTCTAAACCAAATGATACATATGTAGATTTGGATGAAGAAGATGATGATGAATGATATTGTAGAAATGTTGAAATGTAGGAGGTATGTGATTATATCTTTATATGATTTATTCTCTTTAAATTATTTATTTATATGGGCTAATAATCATCGTCATCATCATTGTCACATTCATCATCATCATCATCATCATCATCATCATCATCATCGCCATCGTTGTCATTGTAATAATCATCCTCATTTCCATTGTCATGATCAAATTCATATCGTCATATCATCATCGTTGTGATCATTGTCCTCATCGTCGTTGTCACCAATAGTCATCAACATTTTCGATGTCCTAATCATCATCATTGTGATCATCATTGTCATCGCAGTCATCATCGTTGTCATTGTCATTATCATCTTCATCCTTTTCATAATCATCGTCGTTGTCATCATTGTTTTCATCTTAATTAACATTGTCATTGTCATGGTCATCATAATCAACATTGTCGACATACTACTTCTCATCATCATCGTCATCAATATTGTCATTTTCATTTCAATCATCACCATCATCATTGTCTTCATTTTCATCATCATCGTCATGATCATGATCATTGTCATCATCGTGATCATTTTCCTCATTATCATCCTCATTGTCGTTTTCATCACCGTCATTGTCATCGTCATATTCATTTTCATCATCTTCATCTTCATTTCCATGTGTTATCACTCCAAGAAACTCTTTGAGGTTGTAAGTCAAAGATGCTTGGTAACTTACATTAAACTTGTTTTTGTGTTTTTGTATGTGTGGATCAATGGGATAACTCAACTACAATATGGTATCCAGACAGTCAAAATGAATAATCAAATACACCAATGCCCTCAAGGATCAATAATCAGATAATAGCTTTAAGTGGGTGAAAAAGACAATGCTTATAAACCAGATACACAATGATGGGTTTAATAAACAATGTAAGAAACTATTAATCAAGTTATGAACTGACTAATGAGATGACGATCATTTTGTAGTTAAAACAACTTGAATGAGAGTATAGAAGAAGCGTGGAAATCTGACATTAATAGAGAGAGAAACTTGTGATCTGTGTTATCATATGAAAAGTCTGTTACAAAGGTATAGTTCCTGTATCCAAAATTGAACCCCTCCTTCTATCAAATGATAGGTATTTATATCTTTTACAACAGATCTCAGATCCTATAAACATGGATCTGGATTTCTAAATATGGAAAACAAAGTACAAAAATTAATACAATAAGATACCTAATATTTAGCCAAATAGATTTATTATGATCATTACAAATCGAATTTGACAGCTAAAGCATTATTTGGCAATCTGTAGGTGAAAATCACAAATTCAGAAATCTATCTTTGATGACTGGGAGATTTTCTATCAAGAGTTATTGTGCCATTTGGTGTTATTTCCTCACCACATGTCTTTAAATCTAGATGAGAAAGATGATTTAGATCCTCCTAATTATTATCCATCATTTAACACCTTTCCCACGTGTTCAGGAAATCAAAAATCGTGATCTGGGCATAAAGAAGAYGTTTATGGACTCTTCTACGCTTTCACTAKCTCTTTTGTCCTGAATCTGCCCCTTTATCTAGTGAAAAGGAAAGATTTCAACGACTAACTAGCAGATTTCAGAACCAATGAGCTGGTGAAAGCACAGATTTTTTAATGAAAACTGCCTTGGGAAAAGTCAAATTTTTGAKCCGTGGAGAGTCCGTTTTACATGCTTGAATAGTCGATTGACAACTAGAAATCCTAAGATTTCCAATGGTACTTTCATATCTGTTTTTATATCTTGGGAAGGCAGCCAAAATTCCTATGCAATATGAGGAATCATTTTTCAAACAAATTTCATAATGAATTATTTGATCACTAACATTTGGCTCCAACTGGGATGGAGACCTCCCTACGAGGTTTCCAAGAACTTGGAAGACAATGTGCCTTTCGTATTGGGCATGGAGTCATTTGTACTTTACAATTTTTCATTTGAAAACCTGTAGCAACTTGTAACCTTCTTGTAACTTGCTTGTTTATTCATTTAATCAATCACAAATCTCAATGCTAAATACAAACTGCTTAATATCTGTCTGAGAAGAATGCATGATGAACTACTAATATGGACTTTTCAACTCATCATCTTCCTCTCTACAATCTTCTTGTGTCTGCAAATCAGAAAACTGAGGGCTGCACTTTCACCGGCTCACTTGTTTTCGGAAATGCCATTTAGCCATTGAAACCTTGAACTTTCACTGGCTAACTTCAGCTTCAAAACATAGATTAGTCGTTGAAAATATTTTATTTGATTTTTGGAAATACCTTTTGACAATCAATTTATTAGAGGAATAAATAAGTTATATCCTATACTTTGACATTTAAATTTCTAAAAAAATAAATGTATGGAACTCTATTTATGACCATGTTATCTCCAATTTTTTTGGCTTTTTCACCTAATCTTCTGCTAAATTGAAAACTGTATGTAATTTGTTGTATTGATCAACAATGAATTCATAGTTGAAATTCTCAAATGGAAGCCTATTTAGAGATCTCTCAGTCATCAGTTCCAAGGCACACAATGAATAGTAATGTGTGCCATAGCTTTTTTTTCTTTCGTTCCAGTTTTCAACAGGGTAAGTGAAAGTAAGTTACTAATGACCTGGGTACTAGCAAACACTTCCCATAAATTTTCCATTTGAAGTTTCTATAAATAGATGATCCCAACAATAAGCATGCCTTTGACAGAAAAAGTTCTATCATATCATCGATCATCTTTGGATTTCTTTCCCAGGGAAAAAGTTCTCTCACAAAATGCAAATGTTGATGAATTCACAAACAAACTCTCTTTTGTGTTCCGATATTTGCTAAATATTTGTAGAAAATTATTCTGTCCACAAGATTTCTGCCTGTGCACCATATGAATTTACAGAGGGTTTATTGAATGGTGAATAACTCAACACTCACAGCTTGGAAGAAATAAATTCAATCTATGTAATATTCAGATATGGGAATCAATCTCTATATGATCTCTTAGCATAAGAATTTAATGAAAATTCCTCTTGGGCTATCATTTAAAATTCACTATGTATTTGAAAAAACACTAAACTCCTACGTGTTGCCTTTGAAACCGGTAGCTTTCAAATTGTTGCTCAATCCACCTACATCTTTAGAAGACCAAATTTGCTACACATACATTCTTTGCCTGCAGCCCACCTATTTATTTCAGAAATCAACAACTGAACATGATCTACTTGCTCATATGACGAGCTTATTCACTGTCTACTCCTTCTCTAACCATTGTACTGATGCTCAATCAAGTAAACTCATGCTTCCAATGAAGCCATATTAGATACCGATTTACTGAACATGTTCTTGATCTTGACCCGACAAATAATTGAATGCATAGCCAACATAAAAGTAGTTTGAATTGATGACAAAGCCAATTTTCATCTGACCAAAATACTTTAACATATATGTTTTTCATAGATTCTAAAAAGTTTGCGATAGGGTCATTAAAACCATAAAATAATACCTCTTTGAATTGCTGATCTAACTAATTGTATTGCAGCTGCCGATTGCTTTCATTGATCTTAATGATGAAAGTGGACTGCTCAACCTTTGTCGGAGAAAAATGCAAGTTGAACTACTGATTTGAACCTTTCTGCTCCTCTTCACCATTGTAATGACCCTTTTACTTATTAATATGAATAATTTCATAAATAACCCTAAAAATTAGCTAAATTATAATTAATTATTATATAACCTTAATTAATTGTATGTTATTAATTAATTAATTTTTTTACTATGATTAGCTTAAGTATGATTAACTCTTTAATTAAGGGTTAATGAATGGTTGATTATTAAGTGAGTCATTAATTGATTAAGTATTAAATTAATGGTTAATGATTAATTTGATTATTAATTAATTAATGGTTAATGATTAATTTGATTATTAATTAAGTAATTGATTAATTAAGTATTAAACAAAGGGGGGGAAAATAAAATATAAGGTTAAATGGGGTTACGTATCCCAAAGGGGGATAACGTAACCAATACATAAAAGGGAACATTTAAAGAAAGGATAAGACAATTAATAAGGCAATTAATATTAGGATAAGGCAATTACGAAGGGGATAAGAGTAATAAAGAGTTTGGTGGGGGAAATGAATGTGCAAGGGCGGTGAAGGAGGAATAAGGGAGGTGGAGAAGGAGTATGAGGGGGACATTTATTCATGCATTCGATGGGAGGAGAGAACTTGGAGTATTGGGGACAGAGTGAAATTTTACAGTGGGATTTACAGTGCACCGGGGCTGAAGAGGTTTTGGGCTCGGAGGGCTAGGACGTCCATTGATGTCCTAGGGCTAGGCGTA
>ML823440.1:106143-146718 GCA_009831015.1 Picea engelmannii
CCTGGAGCTTCCTGAAACTTCAATGGTGAAAAAATTGCACGAGGAGTCTTCAAATGGTCTTGAAAACAGAACCAATGGATCCAGCACGTCCAAAAACCCCTAGCTGGACTTTTACGACACCTCAATCGGCCAAACGATGGAGAAGTTAGGCCTCCTCCATTTTCCTCCTTCAAGCTTTGCTGGAACTGGCTCTACAAAACGCACCTCTGTGTGCATGAACCAAGAACACGCTCCCACTGTGTGTTAAAACCTGGCACCGGGTGCAACCGCACCAACGGTGCAAACTGTAGAACGGTTAGGTCACCTCCAGCCCCTAACCGCCTAGCACCTGGGCACATGGACAGTTACAATATGACCTCGGGCTAAAAGCAAAAGTTGGTTAATGGTTTTAAAACCGTGCCAACCGTTTGAAACCGCGGGCATTGGTTTTAAACCCGTGCTAACAACCCCGTACGTTCTTGAGGAAAGGTCACATGCTATATGAAAATGTGACCATGGGCTAAGTTTAAAACTCGCGCGCCAACCGTTTAAAAGTGTATTGGTCACATGGCTAACATGTAATATAACCGCGGCTCCAAATTGAAATATACCCCGCGTGCGCATATAATACAACAGGTCATATGGGAATCAATATGACTGCGAGTCCTATTTTAAATACCCCCACGTGCGCAATAAAACGTATAGCGGTCACATATAACACCATAGAACCGGGGGTCGGGGCTAGCCCCGGCCCGACCCCCCATCAAACAATACAAAATGTTAATTTAAATATAATCAAACGTGTATTCATTTCAAGAACTAATGTGGGGCGCGATGGTTGGTGGAGGTTTGTAAGGGCGTTGCATAGTGGGGAGGTCCGGGGGTCAAACCCCGCGGCCTCCATAAAGTTTTAATAAATGAACCAAAATCCATTATCCAATACAGGGGTGCCACGTGGCAGCCCATGACTAGGCCACGTGGCACCCTACAATTCACTCAATTGATGCCACGTGTCACTAAATGATTCGACCACCATCAACCAATCAGAATCTGCCACATCACCTGCCTCTTCAATAGGTTCCACATCACCGTACGATCGCCACGTCAGCTGTACGGCCTCTGTCCAGTCAACATGTACGGACTGCCCAGTTAGCATCCCATTTTTTTTTTTGCCTGTTTGGCTTGGCGAACAGATCGCGATATCTTCTCCATACAGACTCCATTTGAGAAAGTAAATATACCGCCGGAATCAGGAAGATGAGACAGACGCAATGGCACCATTTTCATCGCATTCCGAGCACTTTGAAAATTGAGCAAAATTTGATCCCCTGGTCCAGATTTTGATCACTATACCAAGATTTTCTCGAAACTAATCAAACTTTACATGAGACATAGACTAGGTCAACACATCTACAACCTCGTCATCTGTGCCAATATATTGGATCTTTACAACTCCTCTCTGCACCATATCACAAATGTAGTGATACCATATTTCTATGTGCTTCGACTTATCATGGAACACTAGGTTCTCCATCATCTTTATGCAACTCTGGTTATCACATAGAATCACGGTGGATTCCATCTTCAGATTGAATAGACCAATCAAAAACTTTTGAAGCCATATGGATTCACAACTGATGGAACATGCAACAATGTATTTTGCTTCTACCGTTTTGAGAGAAATGCTAGATTGCTTCCTGCTCTACCATGAAGTCATGGCTGACCCCAGACTGAAAGAACATCTTGAAGTGCTATTTCTATCAGAAACACTTCCAAACCAATCTAAATCAGTATAACCAACTAGTCTGAAGTCATGATCTCTAGTATAATAGAGACTAAAGTCCAATGTACCCTTAAGGTATCTCATCACATTATTTGCAGCTACAAGGTGAACACATATGGGCTCTACCAGATATTGACTCAAGGTGTTCACATCAAAGCATATATCAGGCCTGGTATTTGTTCGATACATCAATGAACCAATAATATTTCTATACATATTAGCATCAACTAATTATGACGAAGTATCAACCAAGAGCTTCAACTTTGTTTCCATGGGTGTGTTCATGGATTTGCATTCCAACATGTCAAACCTCTTCAGTATTTCAACTACGTACTTACCTTGTTTAAGGAATATTTTCTCTGGGCTCTACCAAAATTCAAGACCTAAGAAATAATGCATCAGGCTAGGTCTTTCATCTCAAATTTTGTAGTGATCTTCTTCTTACAATATGTGATGAGATTTTCTTCTCCTGTTAAGAATAAGTCATCAACATACAACAACAATATAACTGGCTCATCATTCATAACCTTGAAGTAAAGGTTAGAATCAACTTTACTCTTGGTAAATCCCAAGATCGTCAGGAAACTATCAATTCTTCCATACCAATATCTAGGAGCTTGCTTCAACCCATACAAATCCTTCTTCAATATGCAGACATGAGTCTTTCTATATTCAACTTCAAACCCTTGTGGTTTTTCTATATACACTTCTTATTCAATATCGTGGACCATAGTATTCACTTCTTCCATTATTTTTCTATTCTTTGTTTCTGCTACACCATTTTTCTAAAGATTATAGGGAGTGGTGAGCTCCCTTTTAATCCCGACATATCTACAAAAGCTTCCAAATTCATTTGAGATGTATTCTACTCCATTATTTGACCTTAATATCTTGATTTTTCTTTCAGAGAGATTTTCTACCAAGGCTTTGAATTCCTTGAACTTTATGAATGCTTCATCTTTTGATTTCAAGAAATAAACCCAAGTTTTGCGAGAATAATCATCAATAAATGTCACATAGTATATTACATACCCACTTAGAGAGGTTGATGGCATTGGACCACATACATCTAAGTGGATGAGATCCAATATTCCTTCTACTTTATTGTCTCTCTTTGGGAAAGGATTCTTAATGTTATTTCCTTGTGCACATTTGTTATTGGATAAATCGGTGAATGTAGACATAAAATGATCTCCCTAGATCCACCCAGATCTAGAACAAAACAAGACAAGACACGACACTTTCCCTAAGATTTAATCATTGAGTTTACTATCAAACAATAGATGAATGACATACCTTTGAATATCGCTTCCTTATATCTTTGTTGTCCCTGCTTCACTCTGGTGCTCTTGTGATATTGGATCTGCAATGAAACACAAACCAACCAAAGTGAAAGAAACAATAGTATATTCAATGAAAACTTACACATGTGATCAAGGAATCATGTAATAAAATGAGAATGATTTTATGGGAAAGAAACATGCCACTGTATTATATTGAGTAAAAGTGGAAGATACAACCAAACAACCTTGATGTTGCAAGGTTCCCTTTCGATTTCCCTTTGCTCCAACACACACACTTGCTCAAAACTTGTATGAAGATGATCCAAAATATCTTGATAGTCAAATGGAGACCTCAAACATCAATTGAAATAGAGTTCCTCAGACAATTCTCAGCCTATTCCTTCATAAATTCCTTACTTGATCTTGCTTTCTCTAGCTTACTTTCTTAACCTTTTTCATGAGAAATCCATCATTATATAGGAGAAGGAGAGATGGTTAAAGAGATTAGAATGATCCCACCAAATTAGAGAATCCAGTAGGATCCCAACCATATGGATTCCACCTCATATTCTATAATATTCCCTTCTATAACCTTCGTGAACCTCATCCTTTCCTTAGTCTTCAAACACCGCCACACCCTATCTATAGAGTAGCTTGTGGAAACTCCGCAAGCTAGGATTAGGACATCCTGCGGAAATTAGTCATTTCCGCACTGTTTCTTATGTCTAGCCTACAACGTCCTTCTAAAAACAAGTTTTGTAGAGGAGGAAATCAATCACTTTTATCATGAGAAAGATCCTTTTGGGATCCTGAACACATGCTTGTAGAAACATCACTAGGGTAACCAAAATAATGTGTAACAACATCCCTTGCACACACCTTCATGATCAACCTTGAATTCTGGTAGAATTGTAACTACCTTTCTTACATATGGTAAGGATTTGTAGTTGATGTGAGCTAGTCTTCTATGCCACACCTTCTTCTGTTCCAATAACAATTGCATCTTATATTTTTTTTCCTTTAGGACACATAAGAACTTCACCATATATGAATGCAACTTTGAAACCTTTCTTATGTAAAGTTGAGATAGAAAGTAAATTATTTTTCAAACCTGGTGTTATCATTGAAATTTCGTCCGCAAATGGTTAAAAGAATCCAACATCTCAAAAAACCTATTAGTTCACCCGCATCTTCAAAAAATGCATTTCCAAAAAGGCACAAACTATACAATTTGTTAAAAAAATAACATGCACAGAAGAACTAGAGGAGGCACGTGCACATGCATAGGTCAGAAATGTCAGAAAAACGCACATGTGTCTGAGGCACGACTGTGTACGATAAAATCCATGCAATCCTGAGAAAGATGCATTTATGGTTCTTGTCGGCCCCTCACCCACTTCTGGTTCATCTCCTAAGTCGATTTGACCCTCAAATCTGCGCTGAATCCGAGTGGGGGCTGGTCAAATACCTAAGGGTGCCCTAAATAACCCCTTGTTCACACTAAAGGCTGGTTGGATAATGCCTCAAATATTTTCTATGAAAAGAGGCCATGGCTGCACTATGAATTCAATAATATATTTGTATTGTTATGCTGCCTCTATTCTCCTACAAGAAACCTCTTTCATTTTTGGAGAATACTAGTATCATTTCACTGAGCCATTCTCCTAGTCCTCACCTCTTGAGGGAATGAGCTTTGGATTTCTTCACCATTTCCTTTTTAGTTTGCTATTTGTAAGAATATCTCTCACATAGGGGATTCAATAGCCCTCCCTTGGAGGAAGAGGGAACCCATAAGTCTCCCTTTATTTTTGGTGTTTTCCCACTAATACAATCTATCCATTGGATGCATGAATATTGGTCAATTTTTTTGGTTGATTTTGGTTCTAATTTCCTTATGCATTGTAGTTTTATTTCTTTAGTTGTTATTAGCTTATTTGTTTATTATTTGTTGTGCTTAATGTGTCTAACTCTTTCACTAACTTATGTCCTGTTCAGCTGACCCAACTGGACTTGTAGGTGTCCCTCTTTTGCTCATCCAAGTGGCAAAAAGGATACAACAGATTGGCAACCATACTGGGGATAAGGTATCAATTTCCCCCCTATTTGGGTTGTTTGAGAACTTATTTTTAATATATTTACCTTGCAGGGATCATAACCATCCCAAGCCTTCCTACAAAAATCCAAATTCGGAGATGGAATATGAGAATTTCATTCAAAATTTTCTTCCCGACCGCGTATCAGAACGTGCACGGGTTTTTCATCTCACAAGCACGTCTTCCGAGCACGTGTGCCAACAACATTGTGTTTCTCAACGCATTATGCACACAATGCATCATTATGTCATTGTTTCTTTGCGCATTGGTGCCACATGCACCTCTGTCTACTCTACGACCCGCACATCTGTCCATAAATCCAACATTATAAGGGTTTTTTGTGATTTCTTTTGAAGGCCCCTAGCCTTGTAAATAATGATTCTATGCAATTTGTAATATGAACCAAACTTATATTCCCTCTCCACATGAAGGGTTATTCAAAACATAGGCACTTAGGGGGTTAAGAACCATATTTCTCCTTTTTTTCTTTCATTTTTCCACATGGATGGCTTGTTTTGATTGTAAAAGTTAAGTTGGAATCATTCACTATCACATATATAAACACTTGCATTGGGACCATAAATCAAACTTCAATCATTGGGTATTCTCTTTTGTCACACCATAGAGAGATCTTGAGAATCAGAAAAATGATTGAGGGAAGATTTCATCTCCCTTAAAGACAAAATCTTTAGGAGAGGACAAAGCCCCCCTAGGTCCCCCTCTTAGGTTCTTTTCAAAACATCTTAAAATTTTAAGGGCTCATACATGCCCACATGTTGCAAAGTTAGATATTTTTTGAAGCTACTTTCTTAGTTTACATCACTAGGGGAGTTTAAAGATTATTGTAACGGGCCCATACATGCCCACATGCTTGCAATCTAGGATATTATTTTGAAGCTTTCTTAGATTAAATCACATTAGGGAGTTTAAAGGATTGGTAAGGACCCACATGTACGCATGCTAGTTCTTTGAGGAATTTAAAATTACAGACCTGGTACATAAGTAAATCCTTCATTCTCATTGGAGTCCCTGAATCAAGTTTGTAGGTGGATTCTCCCATTCCTTTGATAGGGTATTGGTAATCATCTTTGAGTGAAAATTTCTAGGGAAAGTCCTTTTCTGTAAGGCTAGAGAGAGTTTCTCTCTGACTTGTCATGTTCTTAGAGGCACCACTGTCTATGATCCAAGTATCCTCTCCATGTGTCATAGATCTTGAGTGGGAGGAAAATAAGACATAATATTCAATATCTTCTTTAGTTATCTTCATGGGTTTCTCATCGTCTTCAACTGCATGGGCATGCTGTATTTTTTTTTATTTCTCTTCTTGTATTCTTCCCTTCTGGTAGGAAAATTCTTAGCAATGTGTCCCGTATTATCACAATGATAGAATTGATAAGAGGAGAAATAGTTTTCTCTTCTCTGACCCTTCTGATATATCTGGAATCTCCTTAGAGGGTGAGAATATTTATGGAAGTGGGTGAATCTCTTAGGGGAGTGAGATTCATTATGGAGGTGGGTATCCTTTTGTAAATGAGACATTTTATTTCCTTCTTTAGCATGATCATCTAGGGCTTGGTCTTCATCCCTTAGTAGTACCGCTTCTCAGTTGGCTACTCTTGCTTCTTCTTGAACACATTATTCCCAAAGACTGTCAAATGGGAGTTTCTCCTTTCTTGCACAGATAGTTTGGATGAAGGCATCCCAAGGTATTGTGAGACCATTAAGATTTGTCACGATGATTTCATATTCATCCAAGTTGTCTCCAATTTCTTCTAACTATTCTTTGAAATGAGTAACCCTAAAGAAATAGTCTTGAACTATTTCTCCTTTCTGCATCTTTGTATTCTTGAGTTGGGTTCTCAAGTTCATCTTTTGATTGATGTTATTTCATTCATACATTATGGTTAGGGAATCAAACATATATTTTGGAGTATTCTTAGAAGACACTTGAGGGATAAAGTGATCTTTAATAGAGTCTGCAATGATTCTTTTGGCCCTAACCATATCCTTCTTGTACTTTTCTTTGGCTACATCTTCTTTGGGTTTTGATACATTTTCTTTTATGAATTTTGCAATGTCATTCTCTTCAAGAATGAGTGAAATCCTATATTTACAGGAACAAATCTTTTCCACGCCTTATAACTTGTCAACAAGCTTGGTGCTTGCAGACATCTTGACCTATAGCTAGGAAAATGACGAGAAAATGAAAGTGCTCAAAAAGTGAATATGAACTTACCAGGAGATGCGTTGGGCTGAGAGGAGTAGGCTAGAGCATTCTGTTTTCAAAAATCCAAATTTTACCCCTTGAAATTGGACTTGCGCAAAACTGGATTGGTACTGGTTTTGGTTTCTTGGTTTTCTGGTACAAGTCAAAACTAGGGTTTCACTTTTCAGAGGATCTAGCCACTGAAAAGGTGCGCTCAAGATTCCAAAGGATGTACTAGGGTAGGGCACACTTTTCTAGATGGTTTAGGCAGAAATTCCTTTCCAATAAAAAACCCTAATTTTCTTGTACAACAACAATGACGTTTTTTTTTACCCAGTGAAAGGTGCTATGTTCAGTTTAGCTCTGAAACCATGTTAAATTTATATTTGTTATTAAGTTCTTTTCAATTTACTAGAGCATAAAAACATAAGTAGGATCACTGAAAGAAACAGAATCACAAGGTACATATCATTTTATCCTGGGAAACCCTCATGAGGGAGAAAACCCAACAAAAAATTCCTCAACAATAGATTGCCAATGCAATGGTAAGAATAAAGATAAAACCACCAAGAAAAGACTAGGACTAATCATGCACCTCTCTCTCCTTCTTCGTTTAACTGCAACTACCTTCAAAATATGCTCACTAGAAGTGTGAGTGAGTGAGTGAGTGACCAAATGAGACGTCATCCTCACTTATAAATACTAGTCGAGGAGGCACTAGGGTTATGTCTCTTCATTAGGTAGGGATGAATTCTCCCAATAGTGGTTAAAACCACTTTATTAAATCCTATGGGACGACTTCTAAAATACCACCATATAAATATGGTTTGACCAATCCACAAGAGGGGATTTGATCTATAATATAATAACTCAATTATAATTAGAATATTCTTCGAAGTTACAATATTTCAACAAATGTACATTTCTTTGTTACTTTATTCATGTTATACTCTCTTTACTAACCATTCCAAGTGTCATCCCATGGTTCATCCATCTACACCTTTCACCCAACTATGCATGATGTAGACAAAGATAGAAAAGTGGAATGGATTGGCCTATACATTCCACATGCCACAAGTAGTATGGAGTGTGGAGATGTGGATGAAGTGAATGAAGGGTATTCCTGTGAACTTCTTCATTCAACATGCCTTGAGAAATGTAGAGAACATAGGAGGGGAAATGATGGGGGGAACAAAGGGGGTTTCATGCCCAAACATCTCCTCATTAATCAAAATGTAAAGCATGAAGGTGCTACATGAAGGATCTTCAAAGGTTTCCTCTACATTTCCAAATTTTGATTCTCATATGTAAGATGAAAATTCGTTGGATCATTTAATCGATTTCTACAACAATGCACAAGATTGCACACTCTTGTGGGATAATTTCAAAGAATAAGCGTAATATTTTGAAAATTTTCAAGAGGACTTGAGGCATCATAAATGGTTTTAGGGTGGGGTTAAACATTGGCATTATAAACAATGAAACAATAAACTTGTATACTGTTAGTGTCAAATAGGGGCATCCTCTCTCCCTAACCCTCTTCAAGTTCTACATTGATGAGATTGAACCAATTCATTGGTGATTTTACTTGAGGCAATGAAAATTTCCTACTTCACTGGATCTTGGTTTCCCTCCTTTTATCTCAAAATGACGTGGTGTTATTGACCTCCACTCTAGAGAGCATATGAGGCCAACTTAATGCTTTGGTATAATTCTATGATAATATTCAACAATTGATAGTCAATCTTGGTAAAACCAATATCTTGATCTTCAATACAATCAAAGATTCCTTCTTAAAGATTCATTTGTCCTTTCAAGAAGCACCAATGGATATTACCATATCATATAATTACCTACATGTGCAACCTACAAGCCCCACCTTTAGTATGAAACATTATTCCATCTAAGTCATATTTAGACACTTACTCCATCTTTACCAAGGAAAATTGTGTGAATCATGCCAAGCCCAATGTTCACATGTGATTATTATGATCATGATCGACACATGCATTTTGAAAATGTCTATTCAGGTGAAGGATGTGGTTAAATTCAATCATATCATCACTAAATACATTTTCTCATTCGATGGAGTGTAGGTACAACTGAACATGTATCTATCATACCTATCATCATCGAGTGAGATAATTTCTGGAGGGAGGGGGGAAAGTGTTACATCCAACACATCTAATAGGGAGATATAAACTAGAGGTGAAAATGTCAGAAGAAAATTCCATAGGTGCGTGGAATTATGTCTTGCTGAAGGAGGTTCATGTTATTATGATGATGAGGAAATAGGTGACGTTGAGGTTCCTTTGAGGTACACACATCTAGTGAGACCATGGTACTCAATGAACTTCCTCAATTGGACACTGAATTCTGTGTCAATGAGAGGATTTATCACATTTCTCTATCAACCATACATGGTATGGGTCTATTCTCCATGGATTGCATAAAGGTGAAAGATAGAGGACTTGTTGAGTTGATGGAGTATGTCATACCATGATGCAACTATGGATATTGGTTGAGGATGGTCTTGTTATCCCCATTTTATTGGATAAATAAGGAGATGATGTCTCGAGGCCCTCAAGTTGAAAACATGGAGTACCGAGAGAAAACCTGACCAACAGTGCCCACTTGCATAGACAGAGACCCACCTGACCACCAAAACTCCAGGATCATCACAATATCCATCACATCATCTGGCCTCTGAAAGACATTGGGTATTACCCCATGAGGTACAATTTAGGTATTATGGTGAGTGTCATTTCAATATTTGAGGAATTTGAGTTTATTTCATCTATTACTGCTTTTAATTATGTGACATTTGCTTGGACATTATGCTCTTTTCCTTGTTTCACCTTGGTGGTTGACATTGCGGCCTAGTAAGTGGGTCACCCTTAGGGATAGATATGCTACTGGGAGGTCGTTTTGACAAGTCATCATGCCATTCCTAACCATGCTTGTCACTTTGCACACTTCATCTCCTCATCTCCTCACCTTTTTGGTTTTTTGGGTGTATTGACTTAAGAAGGGGTTGTCCCTCACTTCATGGGAAGAAGGGGCTCAAATCCCAGAGGATTGTGGCTAGGAAAATATAAAATACAAACCATTAACCTTCTATATTATCACCCAAGGATCCCTAGGACAATGAAATGTCCCTCATAAAAACTACTGGGACCCGTAAAAGAATGACTAATAGAAAAATTCCAACCATGGAGGAGCATGTGTGGGAACTGTTTTTATTGCTTAGGTAGAATCCCCACTCATGTATCTAACTTGGGGAATCATGATGTGACTAGGGTAGAGTCAAGGTGGTAACAATTTTTCATTCTTAGGTAGAATCCCCACCTTGGATTCAACCTATAAACATCCTAAGAATAATAAAAGAAAACAAATGTGATTAGAAAAAGGTTGCGTTGAAAATGAAGGTGCAACACACCCTCTACAAAGGCACCCATAGGTGAGATACTAAAATCCATTGTATGTCATGAAACCCATGCCCAAAATTCTTCCCCTCATCTACACCACATCATATGCATGACTTAGAAGGATATCCCCTCTAGAAACACCCCTAGAATTGAGGTACAATTCACCCAATAGATCATTTTGTCAACCCTCCCATACCTAAACTTGGAAAATTGCATAGGGTATTTGAGCATTAGTTTATTTTTATGAGGTGGTTTGGATGTACTTGTTTAGATGGATATTTTATTGATTTGATTTACTCATCATGATGCTTTTACTTTAGATCCTTGGAGGGCGTATCCCTTTGTCTTTACAAGACCCAGTTGGTGGACATATTTGGAGGAACAAGCCTAACTTGGGCTTCTATGGGGATTGACGCCAACAGGTTGGATTCCAAGGGCCCATATGCTAGTTCACAGAGACATGACTTTGGAGTCATATATGACACCTTGGAGGATCTTTCCCAACCTCTACATGCCAAATTATTTTCTTAGAAGAGAAAAAACATCACCTTCTTGCAGCTTGACGTCACACATGGGCTAGGATGTGGTGATGATGTGACACTTAACACTTTGATGAGGAGTGGCACCTTGATTTAGTGGAGAGAGGTCCTAACACCTTGGAGGATTCATTTTGGAGGCCCAACATCCCTTCTCCAACCTCAACGATTTGCCAAAAAGTGCCAAAAGTTACCCAAAAGGAGGGTGACATCATGTTTTAGAGTTTCTTTCATGTGCAAAAGTATGAATTAAATAATATTATTTTGTAAAGGTGAAAGATCATGGATTTTGACCCCTTATCTTGTGGTTTACCTTAAATTATGTGGAAAAACTATGTTTAAGACATTTTTTTATAAATAGAGATCATTTGTATCTCATTTCATCATAGCTCTCTCATTGTGAGAATCCTTCCTAGCTGAAATTTGCGCCCTCTTTGGGTAATCACTTCTCTCTTTTTCTCTTGTCTTGGTTTCTTCATGCCATTGGTGGAATAATTAGTGTGCTACCTCTCTTGGATCTTTAATCTTTCCTTTATGGTGGATTTATCTGGGTAAGAGGAGGTTTATCTTGTCATTTATTGGACTAGGTAAGGATTTATCTTGTTGATGCTTCATTGCTTGGTAACAAGTTTGATTTTATAATTTTTTTGGGGAGTACAAATATTTACAACCTTACCATTATCTATCATTTTTTTCTAGAAACTATTTTTTGCACAAGGTTTTACTAGGATATGTAAAAGAGTTTACACCCTCCTAGTATCTCCTAGTTAACATCAGTTTCCTTGGGGAGGAAGAGGGTATACACCCACAAGGAGATATCATTTTTATCTCTTTATTTGTTTGAATCCATAACCCAATAGCTAAAGGAACTAACCATAATTTCATTGGAGAAATAAAATCTTGCATTGGTTAACGTGAAAACTCGAGATTTTGAGATTGTCAAAATTGGAATCAATTCTATGCTTAATATGCTTGGTTTAGCCACTAGGGCATCACCTTTGGATAAGTGCTTCTTTGGGGATATCATAAAATTTTATCTACAACCATTAGGGATACATAAACCCTAATAAATACCTCTTAATAACTCACTACTCAACCATCATAAGTTGCTAATAATTTACCCCTACAATCTACTAGGCCTAGCACATCTTTCGGGTGGATTACTTGTGATTTTTGGTGGCTGATTTCTTTGCTGTAAAAAGTTGTTTTCTACAGCCGTAAGGCTGATAATTATCAATGTAATACTTATTTATGACAACCTTATATTCATGCTAAATTCTTGCTCTTTCATTCTTGAGCTAAACTAGTGTTTGCTAACTTGTCTCTTGTTTATTCAACTAGACTTTTTGCACTTTATTTGCATCTCCTACTATATTTTTGTTTCTTATATATATTATTTTTTACAATTGCAATTAGGGAATACAAGATTAACTTTATTTTCCACCTAACATATTACATGCATACTTGACTTTTCTTGTGTCTCAAGCAGGTACAATTACCCTTTGTAGGTACTCATACCTCTTGGAAACCATTGACTACCATCAATAAAGTTATTTCCCAAGACTTTATACACTTAGTATCTTGACCTATAGGGGGAGCCTCCTTCATCTCTTCACTTTCCATATCATTTCCCCTAGGTTCACCAGGATTCCTCCCTTGAGGTGATTACTTCATCTCTAAAGTGACAAGAATACCTGCCTAAGGTGATAGTGGGTAGGTGTTCTCTTAGTTGTTTCCATTTTTTAGATGGGTCGAGATTTTCCCAACCTACATATTGCGTGATAAAATTTTGGTACCATTTCCGGGGTGGATTTTGAATCACCTTCCGAACCCTAATGACACTTTGGCAAGCTATCCCAAAGCCTTTCCCTAGTTTTCCTGGCGAATCCACCTAAGGAAAGTTCCCTCTCCCCTTTTACTTTGATGAACTTTATAGGTTCATCTGGTGACTCCACAACCCAAGAACCCACCTTTCCCTGATTACCCTTTCCATCCTTTGATGAGCCTTGATCTCACCTGGCGACTCCCTTGAGGTATTACCCTAAGTAATTGAACCATGGCCTCATAGTACTTACCATGGGAATTCTATAATGTGTATCCTTATCTTGATGTTCATAATGTACTTATATTTGAAAATCATTTCTCTACAGAGTGGAGGGAAATTTTTCCTAAATTTGATGGTGATCCAGCTCTAGTAATTACCCATGTCCTGAATTATATGAAGTCTTCTTCGAGCTTAAATGTGCTACTTGAATATGTGTTGATGATTTTTTTTGTATCTTCACTAGAATCAAATCAAAGGAATTTGCTTTCACACTCATGTAATCCAAGGAGTATCCCATCTTCTACAAATCTCATTGAATAATTCCTCAGGCACTATCGACCACCTACCCAGAATCTGCAAGATACTTTCCAAGAGCTCAAAGACACTCATTGCAAAGAAGGTTTTCCTATAGATGAGGATCCCGATGAAATTTCTCATGTTGAATATCTAGATGATACATTTGATGAATATGAAGTGCTTATATATTCCCTTCCACTTGATGAAGACATCCAAGCCTATGCTCCTCCTGTAGATCAAGAAGAGAACATGATGAGTTGTAATCCTTTTGAATACCTTGATGACACTTTATTCCATGACTTTGGAAGTGGAGAAGTATTAGAGGAACCCTTGGATGCAAAATATCCTTTTTGGAAAACACAAACAAAGAATCCTACACTAAGGATCAAGCCCATCATGATGAAGAGGCGATGGAGGGGCATGTCCATAAGAGATAGAAGAATCCTGGTGAGGCGCAACATTATGAGACATCGTTATTTTACTCCTGATTGATGATGGTAAGGTATTTCAAACTTTTCTTCCTCTTGCACATGAATATGAAGAAATTATTAGCCTCTATGATGAAAATGATATTGTGTAGAACCTCTCCGACATGGTTGATCCACACATTGATGATTTCATATAGGTTGGGAGACATATATGGTATTTTGGTCATTTCATTTTTGACAGACACCCTATTTACGACATTGAGGGTAGCTCTCAAGAAAAAGGGGTTCAATTTTCATCATCAAAGGATTGGTCTTCATGCGTGTATGATTCATATGTTCGACATCCTAGTGGTGATATGGTTATAGATTTGTTCTTCCCCTTCAAGGATGACTTGTTGCAACATAATCAAGGTGCTATTCGGTCATCCATTGATATGTACCCTTTTGGGGATGCATATTTGTGCTCACATTTTTATAGACACCAGGTCGTGGCCAACTCAGGGCACTTCGAGGTCCACACTACCAAAAAAATGTACTTTCATATTGAGACTTTTGGTGGGGATTTGCAGATAAAGAAGAGACATTTCCTAAGTCCAAGCCAGGAGTTTGTCTCTAGACATGAGGTTGTGCCTTTCCCTATTTCCCCTTGTTTGGGAAATCAACAAGTTTTGTTGGGATCCTTTACTTCCTCTCAACATTTAGGGGGAAGTGAAATTTCAAGAAAAGATGAAGAACAATACCTTGCAGATGAATAGAATGTTGAAGAAAACCCTACTGATTTGTTGACACTTGATCTTGTTGAAACACATCATAGATTAAATTCCTTATGTGCCATGATCACATATAAGTATAGTTTCAATGATGAAGACGACTTCCACGAAACACATCATGTTGAAGATCCACTTGAAGTTGCCCTGCCTTATATTCTTGCTACACATGAAGACAAGGAGATGCTCAATTTCAGTCGTGAAGATGAGCCATAATCTACATACAATAGTCCCTTTCAGAGATGGATCGATCAAGCTTGTGGATGTTCATTCTAGTTGGATTTCATCCCTCCCACCCATCTCCATGAGTTTCATTTCAAAGTTGATAATATGTCTAATTATGCTCATGATCATTCCATGCTTGACTTATCTTTGTTGTATTACATAATTAAGAACATGGGTAGATACTTTGATGAGATGATGAACTGGTTGCACTGGTTGTACGACTTCACTTGAAATTTAAGGACCTAATATTCAGGTCCCCAAGGCCCTAGGTAAGTAGGCAGGTCATTTTTATTTACTACTTATTGCATATTCATTTCATGTTTAGTTTAGAATTTTTTGAATAAATACTAAAATTTTATTTTCTAGATCAGTTTCATTTCAGTTTTGATGTATATGGACAAAGGGTGATAGAACCACCCTATATTTTAAAGTGTTGTGTTTCAGTGTAGGAACAAGTGTACCACAAGATGTTGTGGTTCTCATTCACTCTATGATGAGCACATGTACCTAAGTAGAAGACAAATTTCATCCCCATTTTGTGGGATAACTAAGGAGATGATTTCTTGAGGCCCTCAGGTTGTAGACATGAATTATTGAGAGACAACCTAACGAACAATGTGCACTTTCACAAATCGCGACCCACCTGACCATCACAACTATAGGATTGTCATGACAATATCCATCACATCATATAGCCTCCAGAAGACACTGGGTCTTGCTCCATGAGGTACACGTCAAGTATTATGGTGGTTTCATTTCAATATTTGAGGCATCTAAGTTTGTTGCATCTATTATTTCTTTTGATTTGTGACATTTTCTTGGAAATTATGCTCTTTTCCCTATTTCACCTTGGTGGTTGACATTGCGCCCTAGTATGTGGGTCATCATTAAGGACATGTACGCTATTGGGAGGTCCTTTTCATGATTCATCATGCCATTCCCGACCATGCTTTTCACTTTCCACACTTCATCCCCTCATCTCCTCACATTTTGGGTTTTTTAGGTGTATTGACCCAAGAAGGGGTTGCCCCTCACTTCATGGGAATAAGGGGCTCAAGGCCCAGAGGCTTGTGGCTAGAAACATATAAAATACAAACCATTAACCTTCTATATGCTTTCCCATGGATCTTGAGGACAATTAAATGTCACTCATAAAAACTCTTGGGAGCCGTAAAATAATGACTTATAGAAAAATGCCAACCATGGAGGAACATGTGTGTGCACTGTTTTTATTGCTTAGGTAGAATCCCCACACATGTTTCCAACTTGGGGAAGCATGATGTGACTAGGGTAGAGTCAAGGTGGGCACATTTTTTCATTCTTAGGTAGAATCCCCACCTTGGCTTCAACCTGGAACCATCCTAAAAAGAATAAAAGGAAACAAATGGGATTGGAAAAAGGTTGCATTGAAAACAAATGTGTAGCACACCCTCTACAAAGGAACCCATAGGTGAGACACTAAAACCATTTGTATGTCATGAATCCCATGCCCAAAATTATTCCACTCATCCATAACACATCATCCACATGACTTAGAAGGAGTTCCCCTCGGAAAACACCCCTATATTTGATGTACGATTCACCCAATAGGTCGTTTTGTCAACCCTCCCATACCTAAACTTGGAAAATTTCATAGTGTCTTTGAGCATTAGTTTATTTTGATGAGGTGGTTTAGATGTACTTGCTTAGATGGATATTTTATTGATTTTATTTACACATCATGATGCTTTGAATTGAGATCCTTGGAGGGCGTATCCATTTGATTTTGTAGGACCCAACTGGTGGAAAGATTTGGGGGAACAAGCCTAGCTTAGGATTCCATGGGGCTTGAAGCCCACTAGTTGGATTCGAAGGGTCTACATGCTGGATCATGTAGACATGCCTTTGGAGGCCTAGAGGACACCTTGGAGGATCTTGTCGAGCACCTATATGCCAAACAATTTTCTTAGAAGAGGAAAAATGTCACCTTCTTGTAACTTGACGTCACACATGGGCTAGGATGTGGTGGTTATGTGACACTTGGCACTTTGATGAGGAGTGGAACCTTGATTTAGTGGAGAGGTATCCTATCACCTTGGAAGATGGATTTTGGAGGCCCAATGTCCCTTCTCCAACCTCAACAACTTGCCAAAAAGTGCCAAACGTTGCCCAAAAGGAGGGTGACATCATGTTTTAGGGTTTCTTTCATGTGAAAAAGTATGAATTAAATAATATTATTTTTTAAAGGGAAAAGATTAGGGCTTTTGACCCCTTATCTTGTGGTTTACAATAAATTATGTGGACAAACTATATTTAAGACATTTTTTATAAATATATATCATTTGTATCTCATTTCATCATAGCTCTCCCATTGTGAGAAGCCTTGCTAGTTGAAATTTGTGCCCTCTTTGGGAAATATCTTCTCTTTGTTTCTTGTCTTGGTTCATTCATGCCATTGGTGGAAGAATTAGTGCGCTACGTCTCTTGGAGTTTTTCTCTTGCTTTTATGGTGGATATATTGGTAAGAGGAGGTTTATATTGTCGTTTCTTGGATTAGGTAAGGA
This sequence comes from Picea engelmannii, assembly GCA_009831015.1. Taxonomy (NCBI): domain Eukaryota; kingdom Viridiplantae; phylum Streptophyta; class Pinopsida; order Pinales; family Pinaceae; genus Picea; species Picea engelmannii. The sequence goes on from ML823440.1 coordinate 123,756, forward strand.
TTTATCTTATTGATGATTCATTTCTTGGTCACAAGTTTGATTTGCTATATTCATTGGGGAGTATAAGGATTTACGACCTCACCATTATCTGTCATTTTTGTGTATAAACTATTTGTTGCACAAGGATTTACTAGAAGATGTAAAAGGGTTTACAACCTCCTAGTATCTCCTAGTTAACATCGCTTGCCTTAGGGAGTAAGATGGTTTACACCACCAAGGAGATAGAATTGTTAGCTCTTTATTTTTTTGACTCTATAACCTAATAGATAAAGGAAATAAACATAATTGCATTGGAGAAATAAAATATTGCATTCGTTAATGTGAAAACTTGGGATTTTGAGATTGTCTATATTGGAATCAATTCTATGATTAATATGCTTGGTTTAGCCACTAGGGCATCACCTTTGGCTATGTTATTCTTGATTATGTCATAAAATTTCATATACAACCATTAGGGCTGCTTAAAACCTAATAAAAACCTTTTAATAACTCACTACGCCACCATCGAACGTTGCTAATAATTTACCCCTACAATCTACTAGGCCTAGCACATCTTTCAGGTGGATTGCTTGTGATTTTTGGTGGCTGATTTATTTTCTTTAACAAGTTGTTTTCTACATACATAAGTCTGATAATTATCATTGCAATACTTGTTTATGACAGCCTTATGTTCATGCTAAAGTCTTTCTCTTTCATTCTTGAGATAAACTAGTGTTTGCTAGTTTGTCTCTCGTTTATTCAACTAGAATTTAAGCACTTTATTTGTAGATCCTTATATAATTTTGTTGCTGATATATATTATTTTTTACTACTGTAGTTAGGGACAAAAATATTAACTTTCTTTTCCACCTAACATATTATGTGCATACTTGTATTTTCTTGTGTCTCGAGAAGGTACAATCACCCTTTGTAGGTACTCATACCTCTTGGAAACCATTGACTACCATCAAGATTCTTTTCCAAGACTTTCTGCACTTAGTATCTTGACCTATGGGGGGAATATCCTTCATTTCTTCACTTTCCATATCATTTGTCCAAGAGTCACTGGGATTCCCCCCTTGAGGTGATTACTTCATCTCTAAAGTGATGGGAATACCTGCCTAAGGTGATAATGGGTAGGTGTTCTCTTAGTTGTCTCCAATTTGTTGTTGGGTTTGGCTTTTCCCAACCTACAACTTGCATGATAACAGATCTGATATATTTCAATTATGTGAAGATGTGCAGTCACTGCAAATTATATACAACTAAAAGACAACGATCATAATAAAGGAACAACGATGTATATTGATGTAATTCCAAAGATGCGAGAGAATATTGCAGGGCTTATTAACACTACAAGACCCGAGACAAAAAGAAAGAAAACACATTGTATATTTGAGGGGCATGAAGGAAATCAAATATTCGTATGTGCATTGAAAACAATAACTGCAGGGGAAGAGTTGTTGATCGATTACGTTTTGAATTGAATCGATGGAAGCACTGCTATTACGGGGGTAAATATGTTCTACCAGTATACCAAACATGTAATTAATGTTTTCAATTTTATATATTTAAGATACATTTAAATATCTCATGTTTCTTAGATTATTTTCTAACATTATAAATTGTCATGCATTTTATAGTGTGGTAGGGTGATCACGGGAAGGCACCGACTATCTTGTAGCAAGTATACAAATGATTTTCATATCAATTATTACTTACAATAATTGAATTAACATGTTTATTTGTTGATGTAGACAAGGACATAGGATAATGCATGCAACGCAATATATGATTCCATGAATCTGATGGAAACAATTTGAAAGGCCTTGAGAAAGACAAATACATAATACATTGAATTGGATAGGTCTAAGCCACTTATAGAGGAGGGAAAAAAAATAATGAAAATTTTAAGGTAGAATATAGAACAATTTGGAGTAAGCACAATTAAAAAAAAAAAAAAAAACTATTTCATACATATATTGATTTATGGAATTTTTATCTGATATTGTTATATGTACAATACTCTAAAATTTTCTTTCTATAGGAAATATTGAATCTGACGAGACTACCTGGCTATGGGGATGCTACTGGTGGTAGTGATTCACAAACCCCACAATGTCCTAGCACGAGCCACATACTTGTGATACTATTTTCCTCTTTGTTTTTGTCTCTGAGGATTGAAAATCCTGGGGGCCATGAGACACCCCCACCACACATGATAGACCGTGCATGTGAGGGTCTATAGGGATAATCTCATGAGAATATTGGTTCTATGTAGTGAGAGAATTATTATCCTGGGACAACATGTGTTCAAAGCTTGAGAACTCTCTTCATCAGCTTTCTAGTGGACGAAAACTTGGTTCCCTTGAAGATACAACAAATCCTAGGTATTTTTAAATATGTTAAGTAGTTCCTACCATTTGAATGAAACCTGCATATTTCATATTATTTTAATCTAATTATCATATTGTTTTTCAAGAAACAATATTATTATTTTATAGGACCTTGAAACAAATTTTTTATAGGACCTTGCACGAAAAGGCTCTATATAGCTTCGGTCCCACCATTCACACATGGTGGAATTATCAAAATAAATATTTGAAAAAGAATCTTATAGACCATATGGTCATCCTATTTGGTGATTTATTCAACAAGTCTAGAATCACCTCGAGGGATGGTACATATTTGAAATATGTCAAAGATCAATATAGCGTTCAATTGAAAAATAAACCTAAGTATGATCATCCTCTGGACATTCTTGAGAGGGTGATGCAGGAGCATCGCCAAGGAAACACAAGCGTGGAAGACAGTTGGGCGCACTAGCGCACATTTTGAAATATTTTTAATTTCAAACTGATCAATGTATTAATTTGATATCTGACAATTTTTTTTGATTTATAAATGTCTTTAAATATTCGAAGGCTAAGCCATCAGGAAAGGTTGATAGGGGAATGAATTTTTATTTTATGAATCATATCAAAGTACAGATTTGGAGCTTGCGCTCTTATCTGTCTGACTTGATATTTATTGTAATAAGTTCTAAGTAGTTGATAGAATTCAATTTCATTAAGATAGCGTAGAGTAGTTGGAGGGAAGAGCTCGAGAGAGTCCCTTTATATAAATCTTTGTAATATTGTCTAGTAGAGGTTGTTGATAGTTGTTATCGATTATCATAGTTGTTGTGGAGAAAGGAGAACCGAGTAGCATCTGAATCTATCTTGCATAGGTTTAGGAGTAGTGAAGAACAATGTATGTATGTAACCAGTTTCAGTTGGATGAATATAACAGAGGAACATTGTCCCAAATGTATATGGATATGTGTCTATCTGAATGAATGGTAGAATCTCTGTTATTTCTATTCTTGAATCCATGACTGCATTTTCTTTGTTGAATGTAAGAATCATTGTGAGGAGTAGATAAATTTCAATCACTCTCTTCAGTGAGAGAGTGCAAGGTGTGCATAGTATCCGCAAGGAGTGCGTGACCGAGTCTGTTTCGAATCAAAGGCTCAAAGGAGATATTGAAACTCACATGTATGCAAGGAGTGCATCAACGTTCACATAGAGTGCATGATAGAGTTTTAGAATCAAAAGCTCAGGAAGAATAGAGTGATTCAGTCACGAGGGATAGAAGCGGTTGGAGAATAGTCGTGAGGAGTGTGAAATAATTCACAGAGGAGTGAGTGTGGATGAAAGTTTGTTGCAAGGTGTGAACAGACCAATAGTTCGACTAAGGGTCAAAGATATTGTTTAGAGGAACAAACCGAAGAAGGAAATCTCAGGAGGAAGAGTGGAAGATATCTTCAAGGGAGGAAGTTCCTGAAGTCTTCATTGAAATTTAGTGAATGAAAGATTCATTCTCGGAGGAAAGTGAACGATTCCAGATCGTTAGATTTGGTGAAGTTGCAAGGAGGAGAACCATGAATTATTTCGGTACTTCTGAGGTTCAACAATTTGAAACCTTAATGAAGGGAGAGTTACGATGTTTGAAGTCATGATTCAATCATGACTCTTGATCACCATGAAGTACGTGGAAATGGATTAAGGAGTTCGAGAATTAGAGAATCGAGGGTTGGGGGTGGAAGTCTCATAAATTTGCAAATTTTGAACCATAGTGAGCCGACGAATCTGAGGAGACATGTGGCGAAAGTTCGGATCCTCGGAGAGGATATTTTTGGGAAAATTTGAGGAACAGATTTGGAATATGCCCAAATTATGAACCGCGAAGAGATATCCCCATGGTCATAGCTGTGGTTGCTAATGGAAGAAACCTATGTCTGTGGGTAGAAAAGTTTTGGGTACCCGCAGGGACCCAAGGAGTCGCTCCGACTCATAAATTCAAACGATCTAAGACCGAAGGTTAAGAAGCCCTTTGGAGGGAAGGGGGTTTGTGTCAAGAGTGGTATCAAAGTAGAGTACAAAATTGACTTCTATAGGGAGAGAGATAAAAGTTAGCACAATCACACCTAGAAGATGTGTTGATCCACTTGTATCCAATAGAGCTATGGAAAGGGAGATGAGAGAAATGTGTGCGAGACTGGATGCCATGGAAACAACAAAAAGGAGAGTGCCATATTTTGGAGATGTCAGGGAGGAAGAAATCGAAAATGTAGAAGTCAAAGAAGAAGCTGTGGCTGAGGATTCTGTGGAAGAGCACTTGTTAAGAGTAGTTGTCAAGTTGGGTGCCAGAGCGAAGATTGACATCCCTATGTATGAAGGAAATTTAGACACAGAGGAATTTCTTGATTGGATACGAGTAATGGACAAGTATTTTGACTATGAGGATGTTGAAGAGGAGAAAAAGGCGAGACATGCTGTCACTAGGTTGAAAGGACATGCAACACTATGGTGGGATGAACTACAGGCCGATAGGAGGAGTAAATGAAAGAAAAATATCGAGAGTTGGGATCGAATGGTAGCCAAGTTGAAGGAAAAATTCATGCCCAAGGATTACCAAATAAATCTGTTCAGGAGGATGCAGAACCTGAGGTAGAGAGGATTGACTGTGAAGGAGTACAGAAAAGAGTTTTACAAATTGAACATTAGAGTTGGAGAAAGGGAGAGAGATGAGGATAAGGTTTCTAGATACATTAACGGCTTTAGGTATGATATCCAGGATGAAATCAGCATGGCGACAATCAGAATAGTAGAGGATGCATATCAAATGGCATTGAAGGTAGAAGAGAAGTTGGCAAGGAGGAAGAGTCAACGTAATAGAGGTAGAAGCTTGAATAGAGGAAAAGGAGTTGCCCAAGATAGAGCACATAAGACTAAGGACAAGATGGAGAAACCACATAGTCACTCCCAAAGAGGAGGAATTTCTTGAGGAAAACACGGTAGTGGTAGAAGTTATTTTCCCAGAGGATGAGGAGGAGAAGTAAGGTGTTATTCCTGTGGAAAGACAATACATATGTCTTGGGATTGTCCCAAGATAAATAAAGGAGGTGAAGCTCACATCTCAGAAGCACAAAAGTGGGATGTTGAGACAAAAGGTGCAGAGGATGGAAGATCCTTGATGATGAAGAAGGTTCTTTTTAAGCAAGAGACAGAGGTCGAAAAACCAGTACAAAGGAAAAATTTGTTCAGGAAAGCTTGCAAAACAAAGGACAAATTTTGCAAGGTCACTATTAAATTTGAACGTTTTTGCCATGAAGTAGAGACGAATTTTCGTTGGCATAGAGTCATTTTTGCAACCAAGATGATTTTTTTTTCATCGGAATCCATTCGTCGGTCTAGCAACCACACATGGATCTTCACCGGTCTAGTGACTGGGAAAACAAGCCTATTCACAATAGGGAAAAGTTCAACTAGCGACGAATGTTAGTCAGTCGAACGACTAATATTAGTCGTAAGAGTAACCAAAACAACCCTGGAAAACTTAGTCAATAAACCATTCTGATTCAGTAGAATGACGAATATTAGTCGCTAGAGCGACATAACCATCATTTACAAAGGTCAAATGAAGGAGGATCAGTTAGTCGCTAGAATGACCAAGTGACCTAGTTTGCGACCAAATGGCAATACAAACGACTAACACGTTGGTCGCTCTAGCGACTGACACGTTGGTTTCTCTAGATATTAATATTATGGTAGATTCGGGAGGTATGAACCTCTATTGTGACTTATGATGAGAATAGAATCCTCCGGAAGGAAGCAAAGAATTGAAGGAAACCCTAGACAAGTTGTCAGCTGGACAAATACATTTAAATTGAATTTATTGATACCCAGAAGGAGAATTCGGCCCCAGTTAGCCTGCCCAGTTCACTATAAATACAGGGTGCCACTTTGATTATTTATCATCTTAGCAGTTGCAGTGAGAGCTAAATCTGTGTAGGCATTTGCAGACCGTAGTAGTTTGGTGTGAAAGTTTATGGGAGAGATGGAAAGTGGTGTGCTAGCTTCTGGGTGGGATCATCTGTTCAACTTATTTTCTATTCTCTTGCTTGGTGCATTAGCCTCTCTTGGCTATTGGATTTCTACTAGGATTCTCTTCTCAGTCAAGGTCAAGGTGCTCAGAGGGTGGCTTCAACCAGTGGTTGGGTGACGAGGGTATCGTCAATGGTAAAACGAGCACAATCTTTTATATTCTAACAGTTTATGGGCCCACACCCCTTCAGTCATCCTAAAACGATGGAAGGAAACATAGCTGCTAGATATTGAGCTCATTGAGGAATTTACGTTAGGGTTACTAGCAGGAGCAGCTTCCAAAGCACTGCAGCTAGGGTTACTAGCAGTAGCAATTACATAAACCCTAATTCTCAGATTCGACACCTTGTGATGGAGCATCTCACTCAAGGAGAAGATATTCATATGCGCCCTAACTCAGTGCACCTATTGGCACTCTCTGAAGACAAAAATGACAAAGTTGAAGTTTTGGATCAAGGCATGACCAGTTACTAGTCAACCGAAGACATGTGTGAAACCATCAGTCTCTTACACTACTCAGCACTTACCGGGGCAATTGAAGACAATATGTGGATAATCGACAGTGGAGCTTCCAGGCACATGATGGGATATCAAGATAGACTCTCAAATCTAAATGAGAGAATGACATCATACAAAGTGGAGCTTGGAGACAAAAGCACCTACCCCGTCGAAGGATTTGGACAAGCCTCTGTCAAGTTAGAATTAGGTAATCATGTTCACTTAAGCAATGTTTTATATGTACCTGGTTTAGAAAATAATCTTGTATCAATATCATGTTTAGAAGACAAAGGAAATAGAATAGCCTTCATGGACGGAAAAGTGTTATCATGGCATAAAGATTCCAGCATAGAAGATGCTAGGGTTATTGGAAAACATGAAGGAAATCTGTATAGACTACTAGAACGAAATGAAGAAGCTCTAGTACATGACGAAGTCAACCCTAATGAGATTTGGCATAGAAGGTACGCTCATATCAATTATCAAGCATTACCTTTCCTCAAAAATATGGTTGAAGGAATACCAGAATTGAAATCTACACATGAAGGAATTTGCAAGGGATGTGCCCTTGGGAAGAATATCAAGAAACCATTCCCAAGAAACAACAACAGATCTAAGGAAACCCTAGATCTAATACACTCAGATGTTTGCGATCCAATGCCAGTCAGATCTCTAGGAGGATCTGTCTACTACGTAACCTTCATAGATGACTATTCAAGAAAGATGTGGCTGTACCTACTGAAATCAAAAGACGAAGTATTCAACAAGTTCCAAGAATTCAAGGAAGAAATAGAAAACCTTATGAACAAGAAGATCAAGACATTAAGAACAGATAATGGAGGAGAATACACCTCGAAGGAGTTCGTTGCATTCTTCAAATCAGCAGGGATTAGGAGGGAGTTGACTGTTCCTCATAATCCTCAACAAAATGGTGTAGCAGAAAGAAAGAACAGATCTATCAAAGAAACAGTAAAATCCCTATTGAACGATCAAGATCTATCCATGTTTCTATGGGGAGAAGAAGCAATGAAGGAAATATATGTACAGAACAGAATCCCTCATTACATATTGAAATACATGACACCAGAAGAAGCATTCTTAGGTAAGAAACCTAACGTAGAAAACTTAAGAATATTTGGATGTCAAGTTTACTCTCATATTCCCAAAGATAAAATAAATAAACTAGAACCCTCAGGAAAGAAGGGGATATTCGTGGGGTATAGTGATTCATCCAAAGCCTACAAAATGTATATTCTAGAACAACACAAGATATAAGTAAGAAGAGACATAACATTCAATGAAAGGATGGCCTTCAAAAAATCTATTGAAGAAACTATAGAAGAAGAAGAAGAAATTGAAGAACCAAATGAAGAAAACACAGAAAGTGAAAATAATGAAAAGGATAAACCTAATCATCCTATGGAGCCATCTGAGAAAATTGATCCAGATAATATACCAAAGAACAAGAAATGAACAGCTTGGCTTGAAGCCACATTACAAGACACAGAAAGAATCAAGGTTCCAGAAGGAACATCCAGGAAAAGTAAAAGACCGAAAAGATTCTCAAGTTATGTAGCATACATGAAAAAGAATCTAGATGAAGAACCTACTACATTCGAAGAAGTAGTTAAAAAGGGGCAATGGAAAGAAGCTATGGTATAAGAACATCAATCCATTATGAAAAATGAAGTATGGGAAATTGTACCCAGACCTAAAGAGAAATCCGTGGTAACCTCAAAATGGGTATACAAGATCAAACATGCAGCAGACGGAAGTGTGGATAAACATAAGGCAAGATTCATGGCCAGAGGGTTATCCCAGAAGGAGGGAGAAGAATATGACGAAACCTTTTATCTGGTGGCAAGATATACCTCCATCATAGCTATCATATCTCTCGCCGCTTCCATGGGATGGAATCGACACCAGATGGATGTAAAGACAACCTTTCTGAACGGAGCTATTGAAGAAGAAGTGTATATTGAACAACCTCAAGGATTCAAGGTACATTCCATAGGCACTCACATTTTCAGATTGAAGAAATCTCTATATGGACTCAAGCAAGCTCCAAGGGCTTGGTACGCCAGAATGGACAACTATCTAACTAGACTTGGTTTCTCCAAAAGTCATGCAGATCCAAACCTTTACTACAAAGTCGTGGATAATGCACCTATGATTCTACTATTATATGTTGATGATCTATTCATAACAGGTGAAGAATCTCTAATCATCCAGTGCAAGAAGGATTTAACCTCTGAATTTGATATGAAAGATCTAGGTCTCATGCACTATTACTTGGGACTAGAAGTATGGCAAAAGCGTGGTGAAATATTCCTTGGACAAGGAAAGTACGTAATAAATATTCTTCAAAAATTTGGAATGATGGACTGTAAATCCATGGACACTCCTATGAATGCAGATATAAGGAAATTGAAAGTCCCAGATTCCAATCTAGTAGATCCATCTCTATATCGAAAACTAATTGGATCATTGATGTATTTGGTAAATACTCGAACATATATTTGCTTTGTTGTAAATACATTAAGTCAGTTCTAGGTGGAACCTAGACAAGAACATTGGATAGCTGCAAAGCATGTCCTAAGATATATTCGTGGGACAATAAAATATGGGTTGAGATATATCGCATCCAGTGATATCCAACTTCATGGATTCACAGACTCCGATTGGGCAGGAAGTGAAAAAGATAGAAAGAGTACTTCAGGTATGTATTTCATATTGGGCTCCGCTATGCTATCTTGGGGTAGGAGGAAATAGAAGTCATTCGCACTCAGGACAATAGAAGTAGAGTATATGGAAGCTTGTGAAGCATGCACAGAAGCAGTATGGCTAAGGAAGTTAATCTCTGATTTATTTGATTAGACTCTAGAATCAACCATAATATATTGTGATAATCAGAGTTGCATAAGATTATCCGAACATACAGTGTTTCATGAAAGGTCGAAGCACATTGAGATCAAATACTACTTTATTCGAGATAAAGTCCAAGAAGGAGAGGTAAAGCTCGAGTATATCCCCACTGATGAGAAAACAATAGATATCCTGACAAAACCTCTATCCAGAATCAAGTTTGCATATTTTCGAGAGAAGATGGGGATCGTGGAAATAACTCCCTTAGCTGAAAGAGAATATTCTCCAAGTTAGAGAAGGTATGGAAAAATATTCTTGAAAAATATTTATTTTATGATTTAAATAACTCTCTAGTTAGGAGGGAGCACTGGAAATATTATTTATCTTTATAATTGAAAATTAGTCCATATTGGACAGATGCTTTCCTGTTCGGAAAGTGGATTGATATTTCTGACACACAGTGACTTCCCATTGTAGTTAACATGGGAGGTAGACTGATCACTGATGTATCATAAACAATGACTTCCCATTGTGGTTAACATGGGGAGTGGTCTAGGACAGTCATTCTTCTTGGAATTCACTCTGAGTAGTGGTCAAGTAGAATGGTCCGCCTCGCTGGGCAGTCATTCTTTTGAAGTTCACAGTTGTGAGCATTTTCAAAGAATGGTCCATTTTGGAGGTTGATGCAGGATAGACATTCCTCGAGGGTTATACATTCTCTCTAGGCTACACTTTGTTTAGTGTCGGAGGAATGGCCTAGGGTGGGGAATGGTCTGGATAGTTATTCCTCGAGGGCAGGCTCATTCACTCCAGGTTACATTTTGTTTAGTTTCAGAGGAATGGCCCAGGGTGGGGAATAGTCTAGGCTCAACAATCAGGGACAGTCATTCCTTAGGGCAGACTCATTCTCTCCAAGTTACACTTTGCTTAGTGTCGGAGGAATGGCCCAGGGTAAGGAATGGTCCAAACATTTCTTAGGGTTTATACATTCTATCTAGGGTGCACTTTAATTAGTGTAGGAAGAATGGCCCAAGGTGAGAAATGGTCTAGGCTCATAAATCAGAAATAGTCCTTCTTCCTTGTTTGAGAAGAATGGGGCAGATAACCCATTGTTTCTATTCTATATTGAGGGCAGACATTCTTTCATATCTCACAGACGTGAGTGAAAGATTACCCCAGGTGATTCAATTTTTATCATAACATTGTTTATATGGAGGTTGCTATCTGATATGAAGAATATATGTTCTATTAATTGATACTGTACCAGTTGTCATAGGAGATTATCTAGTCAGATAATAATGATAGGTGCTCGTAGTGCTACCAGTTGAATGGTATGTTGTGCTCAAGACCATACCTCCCTAGCTAGGAGAGAGTGTTAATATTATGGTAGCTTTGGGAGGTATGAACCTCTATTGTGACTTATGACGAGAATAGAATCCTCCGGAAGGAAGAAAAGAATTAAAGGAAACCCTAGACAAGTTGTCAGCTGAACAAATACATTTAAATTGAATTTATTGATACCCAGAAGGAGAAGCCAACCCCAGTTAGCCTGCCTAGTTCACTATAAATATAGGGCACCGGTTTCATTATTTATCATCTCAGCAGTTGCAGTGAGAGATAAATTTGCACAGGGAGTTGCAGGCAGTAGCTGTTTGGTGTGTAAGTTTTTGGGAGAGTTGGAAAGTGGTGCGCTAGATTTTGGGTGGGATCATCTGTTCAACTTAGTTTCTATTCTCTTGCTTGGTGCATTAGCCTCTATTGGCTATTGGATTGCTACCAGGATTCTCTTCTCATTCAAGGTCAAGGTGCTCGGAGGGTGGCTTCGGCCAATGGTTGGGTGACGAGGGTATTGTCAATGGTAAAATGAGCACAATATTTTATATTCTAACACCAGTGACTAACACATTGGTGTTTGAGACCAAATGGAAATACTAGCGACGAACATGTTAGTCGCCAGAGCGACCAATATTGGGTTTTAAAAAAAAAAAAATTTATGCCATTCACAAAGGAATAGAGCAGAGAAGCGAGTGTGTGAGGAGAGGATGATTGTATGCCTAAGAAGGCTATTGTAGTTCTCCCTTGAATAAGAAGAAGACCGATAATCATTGCCCGTGGTTTTTTCCCAATTTGGGTTTCCACATAAATCATTGTGTCAAGTGTATGAATGATGTGCTTGGTTTAATGTGTGTTTCATCTTTCTTATTTTATGCTCTCTTATATGCTATGTTTTTCTTCCACTGACCAACAAAGGAAATGGTGTTTCTGGTGGACAAAAAACATTTGTATCTCTAATTCTGATTGTGTTCACTCTGAGAACTTTAACATAATTGGGATTATGGCTATGGTGCAAAATGAAGTGAATCAAACAGTAGAAACTTAGGGTATGTTTCTCAACAACACACAAAATTTCTTGGCTCTTGCACACAAATTTCAATTGGAAGTTCATTCATATTCAAAAACTCCAGTTGTATGTGGTCTCCTCGAATGGCATTGGTTTCTTTGACTTTGGTTTTTCCAGGAAGAATTTAAAAACATCAAAGAAGATTTCAAATTGTTGTTGTCATCTCGGACGGTGTATTTTGCAGCCTTTAAGTCCTGAATTTTGAACAGTACCATCAAATTTAGTACCTGGGTGTTGTATCATTGTGTTAAAAGATGAAGAAAATGTGGACAATTGTTGCACATTAAAAGTGTTTTCCAGTAAGAAACTTGTTTTTGTAATAGGACGCTGGAAGAGAAGGACAAATTTTTATGGTTTCACAAATATTATGTCACACACTCAAATCCAATTTGTCAAGAGGCATGGTTGGTTCATTAAAGGGCATCATTGAGGAGAAACATCATCCAAGAGTGCCAAATCATAGTTGAACAACAATTATCAGAATGTCAAACAATACCCAAGTTCTAGTCTAAAGGAGTGAAACAAATAATGCCAAGGGAGTCAACTCATACAATTTCAATTTTAAAACCAGTAAAATTAGCAACCCACCGAGGGAATTCACAAATTCTCAGGCAATTTTTAAATCAATTAAAGGATCGCAATTAAATTGAAAACACCAAATTTTTTCTTGAAGTCATTTTCAAGCGTAGATGTTGATGAGACTACCAATTTTGTTTTGCTAGCCGACATTGACTGAAAAGGTAGATTTTTATGGAAGGGCCTTATATTAAGGAAATCCCTATTGCGACAAGGATTCAATGTTTTATAAATATGGCTATGGAGTGATTGATATTGATGGTATGAACCCTCTATTAGTTCATCAACTAACAGGCTGATCTGTGCCACCAATTTTGAAGGACACAACTACAATTAGAAATGAAGACAATTACGTTTGGGTGAAAAACATAAATAATGGCTTTAATGCCTTCATCAATATGATAAATGCTTAATAATATGTATTGATGCTTTATTACTTGAATTAATTTTTGATCACTCCATAAACAATGTGTGAATAATGGTAACTAATAATGAGCAGTTATGGATGCAGAAGATTCACCAACCCTCCACCATAGTAACAAATCAAAAACATATTTTCCACGAATGAGAAACGAGTGTGAATCATCAACCTATAATATCACTATGGATATCGACAATGTTGGCCAAATGCAGTAGCAAGGAAAGTGTTAAGAAATAGGCAATAGATTTTACAAAGTGTGGGTTATTGTAGAAGTGAAAATCAACTGTGGAGTTCACAAAAAATCATGGGAGGAACATTGAACATATGAGAGCCTATAGATATGGATTTAATACAAAGTAATCCTAACATGTAGCATATATTCCAACAAACAATATGGATGACATTATTTGACATACTCATTGGATACATCAATGCAATTACTATAGAGTTTTCTCAACAGTTGCACAAAATGCCATCGTAATTTGAGGTTTTTAGGTTGGCATGACATTTTAAGATCTTGGAACATTAGAGACATTGGAGGATCATTGACATTCCATATTACTTAATGAATTTGCTCCAAAGGATTGATATTGAATTCCAATCGAGAGCATAAGAAATTGTAGAACACCACGGGTTGATTAAGCTATTTGTTTTCGATGAATCATGAAGAATAAGGAGTAGGAGGATATCTCCTCAATAGATTAGGAACTAGAATCAAATATTTCTAGGGATGAAAAGGAAAATACCTTAGCCCAAGATAAGGAGCCATTTGATATTTGATGCAGGAGCATCGTTGGCAAGCGTGTAGAGGCAAGACCACTCAACATGTGTGATTTCTTCTAGAAATTCAACTTTGACAGTTGCAGCCGATTTTGAAATACGCCTTCTTCACTCAGTGTCGGAATTCACCTTTGGAGGCATGCTTGAACCGATGTCGAATTTTACCCTTTGAGGCACGTTTTGAAAATTGTAAACAGAGCAGGAGTTTCCACTTCGGCTCTGGAATGAAACAGAACTAAGATAGCATAGGATGAATCTTAGAGTAGGCAAGTAGCCAGGGGAAACCCTAGAAACATCTTTTGAGTTATGTAGAAGTGGAGACACCCAGTTAGAGGGAGCGAGAATAGAGAGAAAAATTAACTGTAAGAGAGAACTGCGAGTTAGCAGGAGATTTTTTTTTTTTTTGAGTTACTGTAATTTTGAATGTAATCTGTAGCCATTAGGCACTTGTGAATATAAAAGAATGGAAAATTGATCCAAATGTGTGGTGTTTGGACTGTGTGCATTTTCCTCTTATTTTCTGTTTTCATGAACAAGTAGATGGAACTGTTAATTTTCCTAGTTTCAATTGTTTCTCTTCATTGAAGCTCTGCAAGGTGTGCATCGAGCGAAGAGAGAAAACCAAGAGATCAGGAGGAATTTCTTTGAGAGAAACCCCTTGGATCTGAATCATCAAATCCCTTGGATGCAAGGAGTGTGCATGAATTCGAGGCCTACACAAGGTAAATCTCAGGAGGAATAACGTTTTAGAGAAGCATTATCGAGACCCAGAAAAACCCATCTCCATGGAAGAAGCGAAGACCGAGTCTTCGAGGACTTAGAAATTCTTCTAAGTCTGAAGAGAGTAGAAGATTAGGAGGAAGAACGTTGTCGAGCATTGGATCATGATGGAAGATCCCATAGACCGTCCAATTTGAGGAAGAAGCGCAAGCTTTAACACTCCGTAGATCCAGGAGGGGATATCTTGGAGATCTAAACGAACAGTGGAGAACTCTCGAGGAGAGTTGTGAAATACTGCCAATCATGGGATCAAGTGGAGTTGCGAGGAGGTCAGTGACGAGGAAGAGATCTGGGCCGTAGGTCTCAGGGACCATCGTGAGCTGTCAATCGGACGCCAAGGCATTTCAGCGTTTCAACACTTCGGTATTTCGACAACCAGGAGTTCCAAGGAATAGGGATACGATAGAGGTCCTTGTCTCCCGAAACCTTGAATCGCGAAATAGAAAAATAGTGAGATCAAACATGGGTTGTAGATCTCAGGAGCTATTGTGATCCATGGATCGAATGCTAGGATATTTCGGCATTTCATCGTTTCAGCAATCAGGGGCTCGAAGAGTGAAGGGACGAGACACCTGATTTGTTAAGTCCCGGTCCCCGGTATTTCAGAATTTCGGGTTTTAGGAATTGAAGAGTCGAAGAACTTGCATCAGAATCCGCAAAGTTGTGAAATACGAAATTCCTTTTCAGTAAAAGTCCCAATCATCCATTTCGGCATTTCAACATTTCGACCACCGGGGTTCCAAGGGGCAGAGATATCCCTTGCAATCGGATTTCCCGAAATCATGAAACCCGAAGTTGCGATTCACAAAAACCCGGAGGATAAGGCGCTAGGACATTTCGGCTTTTCGATGACCAGAGACTCCAAGGAACAAGGATACTCCTTGTGTCCTGATTTCACAAAACATGAAATCTCGAAGGAACAAGCGTCGGGGCATTTCAACATTTTGACATTTCGGCCATCGAGATTCGAAAGGGGAAAGGAGGGACCCTTGCATCTCAATTCCCCGAATCACGAAAGTCAATAGATCTTTGGCATTAAGTGCATGGACATAGAGTTGTGGTCACGTGGACAAAGGCTAAGGGAGGAGCCAAATCCTGTTAATCCCTTTTCGACATTTCAGGACCCGTGAGGTTGAAGGACCAAGAATCATCTACCGCCGAAATCGCGAAATCATGAATTTTGAAATCTCGAAAGGTGGAACGTGGTCACAGGTAGATTTCGGCATCTCGGGGTTCGGGTGTTTGAGAGACCAGGAGTCAGGAGATGTGGAGTCCTGTCTCACGAAATTGCGAAACCCTGAAACGCGAAAAGGAGGTGCGCACAAGTTTCCTCGAGACCTGTACCAGGGGACGAAGGGACCTGTCGATCCATCCAAAGGATTCCAGCAGGAGCCCGAAGGGCTATTTTGGCTCAAGGAAGAGAACGATCCAGAGACTGGGAGGTCGCAGAACCCTGTTGAAGTAGGGGGTCTGCATCAGGTGGTATCAGAGCCTTAGTTTTTAGTTTGTAGAATTCACGTGGAGGAGGAAAAAAAGGAGACAGAGAACCCAGAGCTGTACTCTGTGTGTGAAAGATAGTCAATATAGTGATACCAAGAGGAAGAGGTAGAGGAGGAAGTTCATGAGGAAGACAGAGTGGTGGAAGAAACTCTTCTAGAGGAATAGGCAGAGGAGGAGTAAGGTGCTATAACTATGGAAAGGTAGGGAACATGTATTGGGAATGTCCCGAGAAGAAGAAGGAAGGAGGAGAAGCCCACATTTCAGAAGCACAATGAAGATATGTTGAGGGAGAAGGAGCAGAGGATGGAGCATCCCTGATGTTGAGAAAAGTTCTCTTAAAACCAGAGGTAGAAATTGAAAAGCCAGTGCAGAGAAACAATCTCTTCAGGACATCTTGCAAGACTAAGGATAAAGTATGCAAGGTAATCATTGACAGTGGGAGTACTGACAACCTAGTATCCACAAAGATGGTGGAGAAATTGGAGATGAAGACAACTGCACATCCAAGGCCATACAAAGTCTCATGGATGCAAAAAGGAAAACAAGTAATGATCACTAAACAATGCCTGGTTGAAATTAAAATAGGAGGATATAAAGATGAAATCCTATTGATGTAATTCCGATGGACGTATGGCACATTTTTTGGGGAAGACCGTGGCAGTTTGACAAAAATTTCATTCATGATGGAAGGAAGAATACATATACATTAGAGAAGAATGGTAGGATGCATATGTTACTTCCAATGGAGGAGAAGAGAGCGAAGGACAAATCCAGCACAAGCATACTTCTCATGAGCGGGAAGGAACTCCTGAAAGAGGTCAAGGAAGAAGAGGAGATGCAGTTTGCTATGGTGAGGAAGTCTAGAGTCATCCTTACAAGTACATCAGTGAATGATCTACCTGAAGAAGTTCAGGAGCTGCTGCATATTTTTGCTGATATAGTGGTGGATGAGTTGCCAAACTCATTTCCACCCATTAGGAGTCTCTGTCATCATATCGACTTGATACTAGGAGAAATCTTGCCAAACAAGGAAGCGTACAGATTAACACCTCGAGAAAATGAGGAGGTGAAGAACCAAGTCCAAGAGTTGTTGAATAAGGGTTTAGTCAGAGAAAGTTTGAGCCCATGCGCAGTGCCAACTGTGTTAAGCCCAAAGAAAGATGGAGGATGAAGAATGTGCATAGACTCGAGATCCATCAACAAGATCACCATCAGGTACATATTCCCTTTACCAAGAATGGATGATTTAATGGATTGTTTAAGTGGAGAAAATTTCTTTTCTAAGATAGATCTGAAAAGTGGATATCACTAGATCAGGATGAGAGAAGGTGATGAATGGAAAACAACCTTTAAGATGAATGAAGGCTTGTATGAGTGGCTAGTTATGCCATTTGTCTTAATGAATGCCCCGAGCACTTTTATGAGGCTGATGAATGAAATTCTAAAAGATTTCATTGGCAAGTTCGTGGTTGTATATCTGGACAATATACTGGTATTTAGTAGGACTAAAGAGGAGCATTTGAGGCACCTAACGCTAGTAATGAGGAGGCTAAAATAGGAGAAGCTGCTGATCAATTTGAAGAAATCCTCTTTTATGAAGAAAAAACTCATTTATTTGGGTTTCGTGATCTCTTCGAATGAACTGAAGATGGATCCAGAGAAGGTGAAAGCGATCAGAGAATGGTCGTCACCAAGGAGCATGTTCGAGGTAAGAAGCTTTCATGGTTTAACAAGTTTTTTTAGAAAGTTCATTAGAGACTTCAGTGGGTTTTGTGCACCCATGATGGATACAATGAAGAAGCGGCACAATTATTTTAAATGGACAAAGGAGGCTGAAAAGAGATTCAATATATTGAAGGAGAAGATAACAGAATGACCAATTCTGGTCTTGCTGAATTTCGAAAAGACATTTCAGGTAAGATGTGACACAAGTGGAGTTGCAATAGGAGTAGTTCTGAGTCAAGACAATCAACCTGTTGCCTATTTCAGTGAGAATATGAATGAGACTAAGAGGAAATACTCCACATAAGACAAGGAGTTCTATGCCATAATTCAAGAATTGAAGAAATGGAGGCATTATCTTGTCCCGCAAGTGTTTGTCTTGTACAATGATAACCAAGCTTTACAATTCATAACCCGACAAGAAAAACTGAATCAGAGACATGCAAAATGGGTTGAATTTACGAAAAAATTTACTTTTTTCATAAAACATATTGTTGGTAATACTAACAAGGTTGTTGATGCATTAAGCAGGAGATGTTTAATTCTATAGGAATTCTAGGTGAAGACCTTGGGGTTTGAACACCTTAAGGATATGTATTGTGATGATCTAGATTTCAAGGAGGCCTATGAAGCATGTACAAGTCCTGTACTGAGAGATAGGAGTCAGTGGACAAAATATATGGTTCAACAAGGATTATTGTTCAAAGGAAATCAATTGTGCATACCAAGATGCTCAATGAGGGACAATCTTCTGAAAGAGAATCATAGTGGAGGATTGGCTAGACACTTTGGCCATGATAAAACGTTTGCACAGTTGAGAATATCGTACTATTGGCCAGGTATGAGAACAAATGTGATAAATTTGGTGAACAGATGTAGAATCTTCCAACATGCAAAGGGGAAAAGACAGAACACTGGATTGTATCAACCATTGCCAATACCAGAGAGGCCTTGGGATGCAATAAGCATGGATTTTGTGTTGGGACTGCCAAGGACACAAAGAGGATTTGATTCCATATTTGTGGTGGTGGATAGATTTTCAAAGATGGCACATTTCATCCCATGCTAGAAGACCAGTGATGCAACACATGTTGCAAATATTTTTTTCAGAGAAGTTGTGAGACTTCACGACCTACCCAGGAGCATTGTCTCAGACAAAGACAGAAAATTTGTTGGTCACTTTTGGAGGATGTTGTGGAAGAATATGGGGACATATTTTTCCTTCATATCACCTTATCCCCCTTATATAGATGGGCATACTGAGGTGGTAAATAGAAGTTTGGGAAACTTATTGAGAAGCCTGGTTACTGAACACCATAACTGGTGGGATCATATTTTTCCATAAGTAGAATTTGCATACAATGACTCACCAAACAGAAGCACTGGAAGGAGCCCGTTCCAAATACTCTATGGAATGAAACCCATGGGAGTTTCTGAGTTAAGGGACTTGGAACAAGGAGAGATTAGAAGCGTTGGAGCAGAGGATTTTGCTGCTGAAATGCAGATACTCCATAGTCGGATCAAGGAACAATTATAGAGTTCTAACCAGAAATACAAGCACAAGGTTGATCAACATCACAGGGAAATTTAATTTGAAGTGGGAGATCAGGTTTTAGCACATCTCAGGAAGGAAAGGTTCCCTAGGGGAACATATAACAAATTAAATATGAAGAAGATAAGACCCTGTAAGATCTTGAGGAAGTTTGATGAAAACACCTATGAGATCAAACTGTCATATTGTGTGGGCATTTCACCCATATTCAATGTTTCAGACTTATATCCTTACAGGAAAGATGACATAGAAGGGTCAGAAGATCAAGGAAAGATTCAGTGGGAGAAATAGATGCATGTGACAGAAAAGCCGTAGATGGAGAAAATTGTTGATCAGAGGATTGGCAAGAAGACCAGGAGGAAGACTTATTTTGAATATCTGGTCAAATGGAAAGGACACCCAATAGAATATGCCAGTTGGGAAAACAAAGATGCTATCCAGAAGCAGGGAAAATCAGTAGAGGAGCTCATGGACATGAGTCCATGAATTTTTCTGTCAAGGGGAGTACCTGATGCAAACCCCCTACTTCAGCAGGGTTCTGCAACCTCCCGATCTTCGGATCATTCTTTTCCCTAAGCCGAAATGGCCCTTCGAGCTCCTGCTGGAATCCTTTGGATGGATCCACAGGTCCCTTCATCCTCTCGTATAGGTCTCGAGGAAACTTGCGCGCGCCTCCTTTTCGTGTTTCGGGGTTTCACGATTTCGCAAGCCGAGACTCCATGTCTCCTGACTCCTTATCTCTCGAACACCCGAACCCTAAAATGAAGAAATGTACCAATGACCACGTTCTGCCTTTCGATATTTCAGAATTTGTGATTTCTTGATTCCGGTGGTAGACGATTCTTGGTCCTTCAACCTCTGGGGTCCCGGAATGCCGAAAAGGGCTTAACAGGCTTTGGCTCCTCCCTTAGCCTCTGTCCATGTGACCACAACTCTGTGTCCATGCACTTAACATCAAAGCGTTATCGACTTTCATGATTCGGGGAATTGCGATGCAAGGGTCCCTCTTTCCCCTTTCGAACCCCTGTGGCTGAAATGCCAAAATGGAAAAATGTCGAAATGCCTCGGTGCTTGTTCCTTCGGGATTTCGCGTTTTGAAAAATCAGGACACAAGGAGTATCCTTGTTCCTTGGAGTCTCTGGTTACCGAAAATCCAGAATGTCCTAGTGCCTTATCCTCTGGGATTTTGTGAATCACAACTTCGTGTTTCACGATTTTGGGAAATCCGATTGCAAGGGATATCTTTGCCCCTTGGAACCCCCGGTGGCCAAAATGCCAAAATGCCGAAAGGGTTGATTGGGACTTTTATCGAAAAGGAATTTTGGATTTCGTCACTTCACAGACTCTGATACAAGTTCTTTGACTCTGCAATTCCCAAAACCCAAAATGATGAAATATCGGGGACCGAGACTTCACAAGTTAGGCGTCCCGTCCCTTCACTCTTCGAGCCCCTAGTTGCCGAAATGATGAAATGCCAAAATATCCTAGCGTTCGATCCATGGCTCACAATAGCTCTTGAGATCTACGACCCACGTTCGATCTTGTTATTTTGCTATTTCGTGATTCAGGGTTTCGGGAGACAAGGAACTCTATCGTATCCCTGTTCCTTGAAACTCTCGGTTGCCGAAGTGTCAAAGTACTGAAACGCCGAAATGCCTTGGTGTCTGATCGATGGCTCACGATGGTCCCCGAGATATATGGCTCATATATTTTCCTCATCAATAACCTCCTTGCAACTCCACTTGATCCCACGATTGGTGGTATTTCGTGACTCTCCTTGAGATTTCTCCACCGTCTGTTCAGATCTTCGAGATCTCCCCTCCTAGATCTATGCAGCATTAAAGCTTGCGCTTCTTCCACAAATTGGATGGTCTGCGGGATATTCCATCATGATCCAATGCTCGATGATGTTCTTCCTCTTGAGCTTCTGCTCGCTTCAGACTTAGAATAATTTCTAAGTCCTCGAAGACTTGGTCTTCGCTTCTTCCAGGGATATGGGTTTTTCTGGGTCTTGATAACGCTTCTCTAAAACGCTATTCCTCCTGAGCTTTACCTCATGTACGCCTTGAATTCCCGTGCACTCCTTGCGTCCAAGGGATTCGATGATTCAAATCTAAGGGGTTTCTCTCAAAGAAATTCCTCTTGATCTCTTGGTGTTCTCTCTTCGCTCGATGCACACCTGCAGAGCTTCAATGAAGAGAAACAATTGAAATTGGGAAAATTCACAGTTCCATCTACTTGTTCATGAAAATAGAAAACAATCGGAAAATGAACATAGTCCAAACACCACACATTTGGATCAAATTTCCATTCTGTTATATTCACAAGTGCCCAATGGCTATATATTACATTCAAAACTACAGTAACTCAGAAAACATTTTTTTCTCCTGCTAACTCGCAGTTCTCTCTTACATCTAATTTTTCTCTGTATTCCCGCTCCCTCTAACTGGGTGTCTCCACTTATACATTACTCAAAATATGTTTCTAGGGTTTCCCTTAGCTACTTGCCTACTCTAAGATTCATCCTATGCTATCTTAGTTCCATCGTATTCCAGAGCCAAAGTGTAAACTCCTGCTTTGTTTACAATTTTCAAAATGTGCCTCAAAGGGTAAAATTCAGCATCGGTTCAAGCGTGCCTCCAAAGGTGAATTCCAGCGCTGAGTGAAGAAGGAAGATTTCAAAATCGGCTGTAACTATCAACGTTGAATTTCTGGAAGAACTCACACGTGTTGAGTGGTCCTGCCTCTGTGCGCTTTCCAACGATGCTCCTGCATCAATATTCTAGATTCCCCATAGCAAGAAGATCCTGCCACCCGGTTAGGGGTTCCAATTGTTAAAGGAAAAGAAGAAATCAACAAACTTGTTGATGAAAAGAAACTTGTGATACATGAAGAGAGTAGCTATGTTATTGAACATATTCCGAAGAGGATAAGGAGATATGGTTCGAATAGGCTACAAAAGAGGATTCTAACAGACATTGTGGCCACAAATTCAGTTAAAGTTTTGATGAGACAGTTGTTGATTGCTCAAGGTGAAGTAGCAATGGAATAAATAAAAAGAATCAAAAGGCGAGCACTTTGTTTTTGTCATTGAGCATAACCAAGTAATCACTTTGTTGGAAGAGAAATTTTCTTTAACCTCAATAGATTTTAATGAAAATTTAGAAGTCCTCGGTAATGAAAATACCAAGATAAAATTTGACTTGGTAAAACAAATGCAAGAAACTACAAAAAAAGATTAGGAAATTGCAATATTAACATATGTATGTGAGGAGATTATTGAACAAGCTTACAAAATGTTGGCACATAGACCACTTTCTAGGGTCTATGCTTTATACTTAAAAGATAAATGGTACAAATTTAACATTGAATGATACATATCTCTTATGAAGACGGATTTCCAAAACACTTGGAAATTTTGTGAATTGTATTTTGATATCACCCCTAAAAGGAGAAATCTC
>ML823441.1:0-11077 GCA_009831015.1 Picea engelmannii
CTCACTCTCGGATAATTGGCAGCCCACAGGCACTACGCAGGAAGACAATCCTCCAACTGCACTTGAAACTCAAGCCAGAAGTAGCATGAGGGGGAGGCTTGATGAGGAATTCCCAACCTGTTATGTCGAGGAAGTGCCTTACACGGAAAACACTTCGACTTCCCTGGAACCTCAGGCAAGAGGCAGCATGAGGGGGGGGTTCTGTGAGGAATTCCCAACGTGTTATGTTGAGGAAGTGCCTTACATGGATTTGGTCTCGCAGGGGACCTGCGTGGTAATGGTGCACCATACAGACATAGCAGCCATGGACATTATTCCAAGCGAGGCAACTACAAGGGAAACGAAGGTCACGCCGGGTGAGGGTGACGAAATCTCGACGCCAACTCCCAACCAAACCGTGCATGGACATACTGGTGCCCCACCACCCTTCCTCCATGCAACACACTTGGATCTAGTGTTTGAACTACAAGGACAAATGGAATACCAGGAGCATAGAGCCCTCCTAATGGGACAACGATTGGATATGCTTCTGGGTGTGTACTCTAATGCCCCGAAAAATCAAAAATTCCCAACGTGCGCCCAACCATTTTTCATCCAGGCCAGAGCAATGCAGCAGGAGGACGAGGACAACGGGCCACCGGGTATTTGATCTAGTCAATTTAAACATGTTTTTCTCTTTCACTTCCAGCCATGTTGGGGCTCCCTTTTGCTTTAACTCTTGCTGTTCAGAGTCAAGTCCAAGCTTATAACAAAGCTGTTAGCCTATGGCTTTCCTTTACCAATCATTAAGTCTAAATTGTCACCTATATTTGTATTATTCATTTAGGATATTAGTAATATATCCTCAAGTGATGACTAATGAGTTAGTTAAGATTGCCTAGCCTAGTCATCATGCATGATTTTAGGATCTAGATAAAATCTCTCTATGAGGTGGCATCACCCATTGTACTATAAATATGTAACATTGGAGTGAATAAGATAGTGTTGGCTATTATGCCTTTTCCGCCATGTTGTTGTTATTGTTTATGATTTATCAATTGTTTTTGTTCTTCTTGTCTGTATTTTATCAATTGGTATCAGAGCTGGTATGGGAGTGACTCCCTCATGGGAGTTCCCAGGAACATGTAGAGAGTAGAGGAGTGTATTGTTTGTGAAATTTATGATTTAGAGTGGCCAAATTTGTTGACTAGCGTGAGATGTTTGTTCATCCATTTTCTGTAATCGATGTAGTTGTTGCAACGAAGAATAGGAAATTGTTGGGTGTGGAGAAGCCAACACTAAGAAGAGCGGACGGTGAATAATCTGTTGTGTGGAAGAAACTACGTGTACCAGCAATGAAAATCTCTATTGATGCCCAAAATGAGTTGAAGAGAAGTTTCCCTGTTGAAGGGATCTGACTAGCTTGAAGGAGGCCGAGTTTTGATTAAAGAATTTGTGGGTTCCTCATTTACCCATTTTCTGTAACTACTGGGCACACCCTATGTGTTAGAAGGGAGAAATTATTGTGAGGACTGATTTTCCTCACTCCTGGGCAACGTTATTCTCATTGTGAGTTAATATATCTCTTGTTCTTTGGCTAAGAGTGGCGCTGGGAGACTGCATATCAACAGTGGATCGATCCTTCTAGATCTGGGTCGAAATTATTGTGGGAAGGAGGCCCCTTATTCAGGTTGTATTTAGTACTGTTCAGGGCGAATTAGAGTGGCAAAGAAACTGCATACAAGATGCCAATCACCTACAGGATTGTTTCTCCCTACTGGGCTACTGCTTATTTAATTTCTACCCTCGCCATTTCTGAAGACAGAATAAATGGTAATGGATTTTATGATTGAAACAAGACAACCTTACTCGGCCAGATCTACCATTGCTCTTTGCTTCTACTCTTCGGCCCACTATTTACTGCCCTTTCCCAATGTTCAACGCATATTGATCGAGGAAAATTGCATTTTCTTTCGATTTCGATTGTTTTGCGGCAAGATTGATGATGAGGCTCCGAAACCGAGGATGGTGAGCGACCTGCAATTCAATTCCAGATCTTAGAGACCATATCGATAAAGAGTGCTCCCGTCAAAATCCAGGGTGCCCATCAACATACGTATTTATGCAGGCCCTAATCTCCATGTTTAAGCAATCTTTGCATTCGTTTTTTAAGCTTTTGCATTGAGAAATATTTGTATAAGGTTCGATCTCTACTTTTCATTGCTGCCCGCATTCAATTCTTGCATTATCTGCACATAAATAGGCCCTGGCAAGCTCTTTTTAATTTCCTATATTTGCATGGGTTTATCCCCAATACACGGGGGACCCTTTATGTTCCAATCATGAATGATAAGGATGCAACCAAGTTTCGAATATCCACAAAAAATATCAGATCTTTGGTGTTGAATTCTTCATTCTACAAGTGTTTTGCACAGGGAGGATTAGATCTAATAGAGATGCCCAGCGTTGGTGTGAAATTGTACAGTGTTTTCTTCAAGCTTTTACTCAAGCACAGACTCCAGAACCAGGTACGGAGACATAGACCAGAAAGTGCGACCTATTGCCCCAAAAATTAGCCAAGAATTCATAGACAAGCAGGTGGTGCGATTGAAAATATTTGTGCACGTGCATGTACACTGCAGATATAATTTTGGACACCAGAATGTAGTCTATCTGCAGGTACTTCAAGATCTGAATCTGTCAGACACACCCCTGTACATTCTCCTCCTAGAACACCTGTATATAAACCTGTTTTAGGAAGATCTAAATTAGATGATCATCTTCTGAAGAATCAGAAAGGTTCTAAGGACTGTTACTATTGCAAAAGAAACTTACCAGCTCAAGAACCTTTGCCTCAAGAAAATCTAACATCTGCTCCTTCCCTTCGTAAGAATTTTGAGACATACCAGAACAAGGTTGAACACCATGGTCAACATTCTGATTGTTCTGAGTGTCTGGATCTTGCAGTCCCTTCAATCAAAATGATGGATTATCCTCTTCCCAGAAGTGGTAAAGAAAAAAGGACTGAGCTTCCTTATCGTCATTTGGGACCAAGCAACCAGATTCCAAAATTCCAAAATAATCTGGTAGCAGATTTAGACTTTATTCAATATAGAAAGTCTGATGTAGACCCTTCTCAAGACATTATTAGAATGCAAAATTATGCAAATTATCAGTCTGTGTGTCTAGCTCAAAATATTGATGATATAGCCCAAGATGTGATAAAGACAAAAGGTCATATGAATGGGTTACATTCAGAACTTGATCAGATCACTCAAAATCAAGAAGATCTGAAAACACAACTGCATACTATTCTTGAGAAGCTAGATGTTATAGAAAAAGCTGTTGAGAATATGAAAGTTTCTTATCAAGAAGAATCTCAACCAGCTTCTCCAGTTTTGGTTCCTACTAATGATGCATCTTTTTCATTCTTTAGCTCTTCTCCTCCTTCTGAGAAAAGAGCCCTAACATTAAAGCAATTGGCTACTAGCTTAAGAAATCCTACCATGGTAAGGATTGCAGAAATCTGCCAGCTAGCTCGAGATAAACTATCATTGGTTCAATCACAAGGAAATGAACTTGAAAAGAAAATAGAGCAAGCTAAAAATGAAAGCTTAGCTAGTCAGTTATCCCTTGTACATATTTCTACTAACCAATAATTCTCCATTAAAGCATTGGATAGAGAACAAAAACCTGAGCCTCAACCTGAACAAGCTCAAGCAAGTTCTTCTTCTAGAACTTCTGCATGGGAACAATGGTGTAATGCTAGGTATACAGGATCAAAGAAATCCCCTATGGATATAGATGGACAACCTCAAACATCTATCAAACATACTGATACTGCTCCTATCTCAAATGTTGATTGCAAAGTAAAATTGAGATAGAAAATATGATCCAAGGGTGGCATGCATGGGCAAAGACACAAAAATTGTTATTCAAGGATAAAGTCTCATGGAGTGATCTAGCCCTATGCCTAACATGGGGTTTTACATGCAACTTAAGTTTTTGGTGGGAAAGAATCTCTGAAAATAGCAAGTTAAGGATTCTTCAGCATAATAAACCCATAGATGAACTAATCAAAGCAGTAGTTCATGAATTCTATGGAGATATTCGAGTAAACATGAGTCATTATGCTGATATGTTTATGAGCAAAAAACTATGCGATCTCAAAGAATTACAGAAATATTTTTGTACTATGCAAGCCTTATTATATAAAGTCCCTGATCCTCGTAACTCTGCATATTTGAGGAAATATTTATCCTCAATGCCTAGTAAAGTTCCTGATCTAGTCAGAAAAAGACTAGAAGATTTAGAAATAGATATTGAAACACTGTCTCTTGCAGGGTTGCAAGAACAAATTGTCACAGCTCTCCAAGAAGAGTGCATAAGAAAGAAGACAACAAAATCCTTGAAAAAACATTTAGGATTTGATTCTTCAGTATGTGAAGTCTTCAATGAAACATCCAGTTTTGGGTGTTCTCTTCATAAAAAGTCTCAGAAGAAATGGTCAAAATCTGACTGTGGTTGTCAACAGAAACATAAAACTTTCAAGACTCCTCGAGTATTTAAACCTAAAAGAAATTTTTACTTTAAAAGAAGGCCACAGAACCATAGGTCTAGGCAATCCCATTGCTTTATTTGCAAAAATCTTGGCCACTGGGCATCTCAGTGTCCTCTGCGGTCAAAGACCAAGACCCACATTAAAATCATGGATCTGTTCTCTACTCATTATGATCCAGCTGAATGGGATATGGTCTCTAACCGTTCAGACGATGAATACTTATCACTTTCAGAAGTTTCTAATGACGAAGGTGATAGTTCACAACCTGAGTCCCCTACATTTTCTAATCATTCTTCTGACTCCTCCCAGCCTGACGAATTAAACTTCCTTGATATCAAAATGATGTCTTCTTTTGTAGATCTTAATTCTCTCCTCCAACAAAGAGCCACTCTCCAGTCTAAACTCTCTGTCCTTACCCCTGGTCAATTTTCATTATATGACCACTATACTTCCCAATTAGAGCAACTTGAATCCCAAATTCAGTCTCTACAGCAGCCCAGCGTGGTGAATATTCATCACTATACTCCAACTGATGCTGAATTTGAATTTCACAAACAAAGTATTCCTTCCTCACAGGATACAAAAGGAAAAGCTCTAATCAAACATACTGATTCTCTCCAGCAAGATAATACTTTAGACAATGCAATATACTTACTGGAAGAAGAAGTTAAAGAAAAATAAGTATTAGTCAAAGAGTTGTGGAAAACTCTAAAGCTTCAAAAAGAAGAATTGGCGTTCTTGAAGAAACAGAGAGAGAGTGAATTAGAGAAAGAAATCTTCCAAGAAGATACAGAGACTGGATTCTTTGAAAATAAGATGTTGAAAAGTTTTGATGACAGAATTGTCATATCTGTACAAATAAAGGTTTCAGGTTACCTACAATATACTTTAGATGCTCAAGTAGACACTGGTGCTATGAACTCATGTGCTAAGCATGGAGCTATTCCTGAGTATTATTGGCAGTCTACCAATCTTTCATTTAGAGCTGTAAATAAAACAGAGCTCAAGATTGAGCATATCTGCCCTGATTTTCCTATCTACATTCAGGATCAAAAAATCCCAGTGACTCTATACAGCTTTGACACAGGATCTGATATACTGTTAGGTCAAGATTTTGTAAATAAGTGTTTACCACTAACAGTTGGTATTAATGAGATTTTACTTACTAGAAATGGAAAAATAATTAAGGTACCTAGCAAGTCTGATTTTGAATGCAGAATAAAAGAAAAGCCTACTGAAAAAAGGTTAGAACATTCTACTAGTAGTCTTGTGAAGATCCAAAAGATTATTAAAAATGTGAATATTCATGGATCAGAAGTAATTAAGGAAATAAAAGAGAAAATAGAAAAAGATTGTACTTCTGATTACCCTGATGCCTTCTGGACTAGGGAACAATATTTTGTGAATCTGCCATACAAAGAAGATTACATTCCAAAGCCACAAAAGGCCTCTGCAAACCATATGTCTCCTAGTGAACTTGAATACTGCAAAAAGGAGATTCAGGATCTGTTGCAGAGAAAACTTATAGAGAATAGCAGAATTCCATGGGCTTGTCCAGCCTTTTATGTGAACAAGCATTCTGAACAAAAAAGGGGTAAACCCAGAATGGTTATAAATTACAGAGCACTTAATGCTGCTTTGTTACCCTTAAGATTCCCCTTTCCTAATAGAGAATTACTATTCTCTAGAATTGGAAGATGTAATGTCTTTAGTAAGTTTGACTTAAAGAGTGGATTTTGGCAGATTGGGATTGTTCCAGCTGACAGGTACAAAACGACATTTGTAGTTCCTCAAGGTCAATATCAATGGAAAGTAATGCCCTTTGGTATGAAAAATGCTCCTTCTGAATTTCAGAAGAGAATGGATGATATTTTCAGACACTTGCCATTTGTCATTGTATATATTGACGACTTGCTAATCTGTTCTGTAGATATAAAACAACATGTACAACATTTGCAGAAAGTTTATGAATTATTGTATAAGCATGGTCTTGTGCTCAGTAAATCCAAACTTTGTTGGGCACAAACAAGAATAGAATATCTTGGAATGATACTCTCACAAGGATCAGTAGAACTCCAAGATCATGTGCTAAAAAAGTTAGTAGAATTTCCAGATGAGATTTTGGACAATAAGCAGTTGCAGAGATTTCTAGGGTGTTTGAATTACATCAGGCAGTTCTATGAGAACCAAGCCAAGGATGTCAGAATCTTGCAGAAAAGGCTAAGTAAGTATTTTCCCTGGAATTATAAGATGACCCAAGCTGTCCAAATCATCAAACAAAAGATCCAGCATCTACCCAGTTTGCATCTTCCAGACCTGTCTATGAAATTAATATTAGAAACAGATGCTTCACATGAAACATGGGCAACAATCCTTCTTCAAAAGAATGGACCTAAATTGGAAGAAGTATGCCTGTATACTTCTGGGTGTTTTAGTGAAACAAAGTCAAAGTATCCCTCTTCTCATAAAGAGATTCTAGCTGTGAAAAATGGAATAAAAAAATATAGAATGTTTCTCAAGCCAGTTCATTTCATAGTTAGAAATGATTTAAAGCATATGAAAGGGATGTTGACTAATCATAAGTTGCTGGAACAGGGTAATAACAGGGTACTACGCTGGAGTCTTTGGTTAGAAGGATATGATTTTGATATTGAATATAAACCAGGGAAAGAAAATTGTATTGCAGACCTGTTAACCAGGGAAGCCGCACCTGATAAAGAACAAATCAAAAGTTTAAGATGGCTTCATCCCCCTTGAATGCTATATCAAGGGAAGCACCACCAGGATTCAAATGGATCTTGGTTTGTACATAATGTAAATATTGCTTGTGTTTTGATTGTTTGGCTTGTTGCATAAAGAATAGTCCAGCTAGTCTACAAATACTAGAAGCCTGGGTTGATAAAACCAATGGCTTTGAATCTTTCAACACTTATTTCCGAGAACAAAGAGATTTATTCCGAGGAATAATGACTGGTGGTCCTCATCAAGGACAAGTTTACATTAGTCTATATACTCCATATCTAACATATCGATATTATTGTATGATATTACACCAGATTAAATATGATGGATGTATATGGCTAACATTTGAATGTGATCTGTTCAAAGATCATTATTATTCTTGGTCAGGTTGGCTGTATCTCTTATTCTGGCAATTCTGTCCTAAAGATGCAGACTTCTTCAATCAGACAGATCAGGAAGCCTTCAAGATTTGGTTTCATGCATAAATTTGTGAAGCTGCCGAACATGAAGCTTGGTTCGTGTTCAGTTTATCATATATGAGCAGTAAGCTAATTTATGCTCCATCCAGCTCTTCTGCAGGTCCTTGCTACAAGATTACCAGTAGTTATTATGGTAATACCTGTGTGCCAGATGATGAACTTATTCCAGCAATGCAAGGTTCTCCATTTTACAAATCTTTTAGTGGGCTACCTCCTTTCTCTTCAGATCACAGTTCGCCACCATCAAGTCATGAATACAATAGTGACTTCTCTTTTGACTCAGTTGCTGAATATAATATTCAGAATATGTTAGAAGCGTGATGGACCCATGAGTCCTCTGTTGTAAATAAAGTTTGTCTGCCATTTGAATAAAGTTTGTAATAATTCATGTCTATCGGGCCGACAGTGGTGCCCCGACGGTTCGTGGGTTCCGTAAACTCCACAGTGTAAGAATCTTTGCTTTAGTCCATGTCATAGTACTAAAGTATCTAAATTTTGTCAGGTCATCCGTAAAAGCTATGATGGGTCCCCATATGGCCGAGCCTCCAAGGGATGAGATAACAGCTGTAGTCCACAGTTGCCCCATCTAGAGTTTTCAGAGAATCTTTGTAACCGACAGTTGCCCATAACCCATTACCGGGAACTTGCTATGAGTAGTATAAATAAAGGCCCTCAGTCCTCATTTCACTCATTCGGAAATTTGGGGAGTTCAGAATGTGGTCTGAGTCCAAGTCGAGCAGTGTGTATCCTCTTTGCTTCTCTTGCCTTCGGGATCCTGAGTTAGCAAATGAAAAACACTGATCTCAAGTGTATATAAAGTCTTGTCCGGTCTGAAGAGTTGTATATTGGCAGGTCCACTGATCTCAAGTGTATATACCTGCAAGAGTCTTTCATGGCAGGTCCACTTTTCATCTTGAACCTATTGAAGGCCTTCATCATCATGTGGGTATGTCTATCACCAAGAGCATTGTGGTGAGTTTGATAAACTACTTTGATTAGCTGCAAACATCCACTAAAATCATGAAGAAATGTATGGTCACTATAAGTGCACTAACCCTTTAAGTTTTTGGCAATTGACCATTTTGTTTGTAGAGCAAGACATTGATACATGATTTGGGAGATTTGGTATTTTTGGAGAGATAATGACACTTGTAAAAGTTGTTAGTACTTATCCTATGGAAAAATTTGTAGGATGAAAAGAAAGAAGCTTCATCTCGATGAATTATTGAAATTTTATATTGTTGATGAAGATCAAGATAGCTTCAAAATGTATTTGAGCACAGTTACTGTAAGAGAGATATTTATAATAAAATTGAAATCTTTTGTTTTGTGTCCTAGATCCGCCCGAAATTGAATAAGGGGATCTTAGGTACACCTTCTGTAGTGTGTTGAGGTGAAATTTTCATGGAGGCTTATAGTGTTTACTGTCTAGTTTTGACATAAACAAACTTACAATTTTAGCATTTAACGCAACACACACAAGCTCAAGCACAATGTTACTCATGCGCATGCATTCAAGAAAAAATAATGCAAATCAAGCATCGACAAAGAATACTAAAGCAATGAACAAGTCAAGCTCATAATCAAAGGAGAACTGGACTCAAAAGCATCAACAACACATTCAAATTTGAAGATTAATTCAACTTTGAATCATGATTTGTTGTAACTTGCAAATAGTCCTTTTGTAAGTTTACTTGTCTTTATAAATCAAGTGAAATTGAATTTGTCATAAGGTACATTTTCGGCTGAGCCCAACACCCTAGAGTCATTTTGAGTCGTAATTGACAAGGATGAGTACTTGAAACTCATATCATTGTAATACTTTGGGATGCATTTTTGGTGGTAACTGACATCCTCAACTTATTGGAAGAAAGAAAGAAAATTTCAAGCGAGTGAGTACAAGTGAGCGAGAAGAGAAAGTGAACGAGAAGTTCAAGTAAGTTCAAGAAAGAAAAATTCAAGCGAGCGTGAAGTTCAAGCGAGCGATTCAAGTGAGAGAGTTGCAAATAAACCTTCTTCTGTCGAGTCAAATTGTAATAAGGATCTACCTGCACAAGGAGACCTCTTTTAGTGTTTTGAAAATGGCTCGAAGTCTCAGATTATTAGAGTTATTGAACACTCTAATAAACACCACTGAAGACAACATAGTGACATTGAACAAAGAAAATCTTCAATCAGTGCTAACTTGTTTGCAAGTGACACAAGATAAAGTTAGATTTCTTCAATCTGTATCCCAGTTATTGAATGATGAGTTGATAGATCTAAAAAATCAACAGCCAGTGAAGTGTTATGAACTAGTTTTTGTTCAGCACAACCCTCTCTATGTTGATAATGATAATGATGATGATGATGATGATGATGATGATGTTTTTGATCAACAGTCAGTGAAGGAACAATAGAGTTATACAACTTCAGAATCAGTTTCAGACGAAGTTGAATCTATTCATGAACCTACAATTCAAGAATTTTCTTTTGATTTCAGTGAAGAAAACCTTTCAATGATGCATCAACATGTAGTAAATCCACTTCCACGGATTTCAAAGCAACAGGTTCATAATACTCTTTCCAAAACCATTATCAGACCTTGGGAAGAAATCATCTACAACAAGAATAGAACAGGACTTGGATATGACAAGGAAGTTACCTTTCATATTCTTGATTATTCCAGACCAATTAAGTTCCAAAGTGATGGATTCCTTCAAGAAGCTTCAACTTCACTTGTTCAAGTTCAGCATCAGAATGATAAGTGCCAACATTGTAATTGAGTTGGTCACAAGGAGAATCAGTGTTTTGATCTCCATCCTTGCCAGCATTGTGGCAAGCATAACCATTCTTCAGATAGATGTTAAACACTGAAGAAACCTGCAAGATTGAAGATTCACTATGAATGGATTGATCATTGGAAATGGTCATCAACAACCAAGAGATTATATAAGTCTTACCATAGAATTCAATCTCGAGTAAAGACCAATCTTGTAGAACATAAAATTTTTGTACCTCACATAAGTGGCCCCCTTATGGCGTAGCTTTCGAGCATGGCCCTCACGGGATGAGATAACATGTGGTTTTTTATGCATGCCCACTTTGTGTTGTACTCAAATGAAACAAGTATGGTACTCTCTTGAGCATAGAAGGGGGGAGTACAATAATGTAACTCTCATGCGCCTTAAGGAGGGGAGTTCAAAATTCCAGTGAAGATGGTTCATGAAACCACTTATGGTCTCTCCTTTCAGCTGACAAAGGGGGGAATTGATGATGGAATTGAAGATGGTTGTCAGACAGAAAGTTTCGACAACAACAAACATCAAGTATGCCA
>ML823441.1:12209-69724 GCA_009831015.1 Picea engelmannii
GTGATGACTAATGAGTTAGTTAAGATTGCCTAGCCTAGTCATCATGCATGATTTTAGGATCTAGAGCAAATCTCTCTATGAGGTGGCATCACCCATTGTACTATAAATATGTAACATTGGAGTGAATAAGATAGTGTTGGCTATTATGCCTTTTCCGCCATGTTGTTGTTATTGTTTATGATTTATCAATTGTTTTTGTTCTCCTTGTCTGTATTTTATCAAAATCTCTCTATAATGCCTTAAACAGTCTTAAGTAAATGCATGGACATCTATCCTGGTTTCCTTCGGGCAGGACAGATGGCGAAACAATATTTTGTTTTTTATCCAGAAGGAACATATGAGCCCCAAGTTTTGTTGGTTTCCGGTAAAATGGAGACACACTTGGCAACTAAAGAACCGTTGTATATTTCTGTATCTTTTTGTTAATATAATATAGCAGGAAACACCCTTTTTTACTTAAAAAAAAAAAAATAGGAATTTTCCTAATGGTAGTTTATGAGCGCATGGTTTTGGAAACCCATGGTATTACATATAGGAATCCACTAGCTAAAAATAAACCTTCTATAAATAGCAGTCCTCCTAAATAGTAGGAAAATTGGAAAAAATGAGTATGTCACTAAGTATGTAGTTGAACATGTACCCCAACATGATCTTTGTGTCCTCGGTATCCTTACACCACTCTTTGACTGAGTTTTCCAGATCTTCGACGGTCCAAATTTCCTCTTCCGAACAAAATTTCTAGTATCGAGCCTCTACAACAATGACGTCTTTTTCGGCCCGCGTGGAGTAGACACGACCTCTTGACGGAAATGATTCTTTATCATGCCAACCACTGAAACTACCTTTAGTCTTATTCTTTTAGTGTTTATCCATCCTCGTTCCAATTCTCTCTTTGTGCCTCGCACCTTGGAGATGAATGGGAGGTTGCGAGGCAATGCACAATAGAAAGAGCGAGACTCTGATGCCAATAAACCTTCTGCCTCTTTTAATGACTATTTACTCCTCATAAATGTGACTGAGATGGTCCTCATTGTGGTTATAATCTCTCCCCATTCGGTTAGATGATCTCTCCATGATGATCCCACGAATTTGTAATCAAGTTAGCCTAGTCCTTTATCGCCATAGCTTACCCAGGCTCAAAATAAGTCCTTCTCCCAACTCAAGAATGATTGCAACATACCATTCCTGGGGGGATAACTACTCCTCCCATGCTTAAGCATAATGGTTTCCATAACTTGATGTCCTTCACTACCCCTCTGTCTATGACCTTTCATGTCATTCGAGATGTGACGTACCTTCACCTCTTTCTTGCATGAGCGAATTGAACCATCTGTCCTCCCTATAGACCACATATATCATATTACTTACTCAATATGTCATCATCCCTTCAGGTTTCCAACCCATCCCACCTGTCGAGTCCACTTGTTGACACTGATCCAGCCGGTCTCACACCACCTCTGGTAGTGGATCCCTCTACCATGAAAGTTGGTGATGACCATGCATCATGACATCGATGTTCGCCATGTAATCTGCCATAGAATAGGCTTTCCTCCATACCATATCAGGGATGATGATTGAAAAAGACTTCGTAATACAACCTATCTCTGCTAAACCATGACTTAGTCTCTAGTGACTTGAAACTTGGTCAGGCGTAACCCCATTCAAAAATTTCCTTAGAGATGAGAGAAGGACCTAGGAGTCACCTTCCACCTCCAACACCTGAAACCCATATTTCTATGCAATTGCTAATCCTCAAAGAAGGCCGACCAATTCTGTCACGTTGTTGGTTGTGTTTCAAAAATTAGAAGCATACACCATAATCACTTCACCCTTATGATCTTGGAAGACCCCTCCCGCTCCTGTAGTGCCCAGGTTTTCCTTAGAGGTTCCATGAAAATTCAGTTTGATGAACCCTTCATGAGGGGAGATCCACTACTCTCTCATGTGTGCTTGAGAAGACTTCATCCCTAACTGCCTCAACTTCACACAAGCTTAAAAATTCCAAATTTTGAAGATATGGACCTCATTCCCTTCCAGTTTTAAGTGTTGGGGCGACCAAGAAGTGGTTGCGATGGACTCCTTCACATTGGTGTTGATGATTTCCCAGAATTGTGCAACGGTAAGGGATTTTTCTTTAAATATTCTTTTGTTACTTTCTTTCCAAACATTCCAGAGGAGGAATCCTAGGAAGGTTTCCCAAGCTTTATTTATAATAGGGTTGACAAAGAGATTACTACTCCAATTTTATATAGTTTTTATTTATAATAGGGTTTGTTATTCTGAATACCGCTCCTCTATCTCAAAGTTGGGTCATGAACCTGTAGGAGCCCAACAAGTGGTCCATGGTTTCCCCTACTTTTGAGCATAGAGCGCACTTGGAGGGCCCTAAAAAACATCTGCAGAGGAGGCAATCCCAGGTTAAAATATTCCTATTGACCATCAACCAGAAGAACGAGGAAATTTTGGGCCAGATGGTCGAATTCCAAACTTTACCCCATATAGGCCGACATTGGTCTTCCCTTATGCCCATCACAACTATCTATGATCATTTCACCTGGAAGTTGTTGTCCCCTATTCTGCCCCACCTTATAATATCTTCTCCTTCCCTAATTTCTAGTTTTCATTATAGAAGAACCATATTCATCAAGATTCTTGTATGCTGTGTCCACCGAATTGACCAATCCTACAAAGGTTTCCAAAGTTGTACAAAGGGGTTTTTCCTTTCCTGATTTCATTTCCAATACTGGTGCACATTCGACCACCTTGCTTGTTCCATAGTCTGTCTAAGGTCCTCTAGCTGCTCCAGATTTCCAAAGGATGGTAGCTGGTCCTAGGAATCCTCCCAAAAGAGGGAAGAGTTCCCATTATGCACTTCCCAAAAACATTGTCGTTGAACCAAAGTACTATTATGCCAGACATTATTCCATATCATGGAGCTGGGCCTATCCCCATCTTCTTGAATCAGGTTCTCTAGAGGAATCTAGGAGGCATATTTATTTTTCCATAGCTTCTTTGAGAGGGAATTTTTTGATTTTACCCATCTCCACCAGAGTTTCACTGCCAAGGCTCGACTAGTCACTTGAGGTTCCCCGCGACCAATGCCTCCTTTGTCCTTAGGTTTGCAGAGGTTTTCCTAGGCCAAAAGTGACCATTTTTTTTCCTTTGATGTGCTCCCCCATATAAACTTCCATTGCATTGATTGAATCTTCCTAAGGAATTTTGAGGGGGATGGTAGGANCTAACTTTTTTAGAAACCTTGAGGGAATGGATTTCTTCATGAGCTACCAAAATCCCATCTAGGATTTTCCTACCTTCTACAAATCCCCCCTTCTCCTGTGATATGATGTTAGGGAGGATAGGATTGTGCCTAGAAAAAATTAATTTAGAAATAATTTTATAAATGACATTTCATAGGGAGATAGGTCAAAACTTATCTACAAAGTTATCTCCTTTGATCTTAGGGATCAGAGTGATGAAGGTAGCATTGAAAGCCTAGAGGAATGGACCTGGAGCTGCGAGATTCCTCCACCACTTCCCATATATCCCTTCCAAGAATTTACCAGTCAACTTAGAAAAAATTGATAGTGAATCCATCAGAGTCTGGGGCTTTTCCAGGGGCTATATTCTTCACAATACTCTCTACTTCTTCTAAGGATGTTGGTATCATAAAACTTTGGTTCTCTTTAAAGGAAACCAGCTTGGGGATGGATTCGATAATTTTGGTGATAGATTCTTCTCTTTTTTCATCCAGTTCAGAGAGGAGATGTCGATAATAATTTGTTATTTCTTCCTCAATTTCCTCTTGTTTCTCTTTGATGCTTCCTCCCCATGTTTTGATGGAGGTTATTCAACTATGATTTCTTCTTTGGAGCATAAAGTTGTGGAAGAATTTGCAATTCTTATCCCCTTCTTTTAGCCAATGGACTTGATATTTATACTTCCATAATGCTTCCTCCTATAGCTATTTCTTATATAGATCTATTTTGATTTATTCCTCCTTGGTTCTAAGCATATCCCCTAGATCCCTTTCTTTTGGATCTCTTCCATCTCTTGTTCTAAGTTTCTTTTTTCTTCAAAAATATTGTCAAATATCTCCTTGTTCCATTTCCTAATACATTGAAGAACATACTTGAGAATCTGTTGGAACTGGAACATCTTAGTCCCATAAATATCTTTCGGACCTTTCCACCAGACAACCAAGTTTGGAAGGAATTATGGATGCTCTAGCCAAAATTTCTCAAACCAAAATGGTTTTGGGCCCTGCTTCAAGACCTGTTTCCATTCCAGGACTATGGGATAGTGGTCCCAACCAAAGTACGTGATGATATCTACTGATAGGTTTTGATTAGACTAGAAGCAGGTTTCATAGATAAAAAAAATGGTCTAAGAAAACCACTATCCTATGATCCTTTCCCCTTTTATTGTTCCAGGTGAACATACCATTCCTATATGGGACATCTATTAATATGAGGTGATCTATGAGTTCTCCAAATTCCATGCTCTCAGATTCAAGTCTTCAGATACCCCCCTTCTTTTCTATGGGGGACTTAATCATGTTGAAGTCCTGCCCCCCTACTACCCATATTTGATGTTGCACAGTGATGGATAAAATTTTTATTTCATCCATAAATATCCTCTTGAGATTGTGGGACTGGGGACCATATGCATTTGAAACATACCCCATTTCCTCTGTGCCTTTGACCTTGAATTTTAGGGTGAGTATCCTATGCCTGGCCACATGATCCTCCATATCTATGTAATTTGGATCCCAAAGGGTGGCTATACCTCCTAATGGCCCTTCGACTTTGATCATTTTTTCTTCACATCCTGGCCATATTTTATGAGCAATTATTTTCATTGTTTCGACATCACTTTTGGTTTCTTGTATCATCACTGTGTCGACCTCTTCCTGGGTGATTCATTTTCTTAACATTCTTTTTTTTTACAGGGCCTTCAAACCTCTAATATTCTAGGATGTGATATTCATATTTAACATTTTGGATGGGATGGGAAGTAGTGATATGGAAGGTAAACTACTTGTATTGAGTCAACCATTAGGGCCCCGGTTTCTTCGATTTTATGCTTATGAGGTTTCCTAGCTTTCTTTGTTTCATCTCCAGGGTTCTTCTAGGACTTGAGAGGCTTGGTTTTTATTCCCATATTTCCTGCAGTTGTTGATGTCCTTCCTTGAGTAATACCCATGGATTTTCCCTTTAATATGTCCCTCTACAACTTGCAGAGTTGAGAAATCGAGAGGTTATCCACCTTCTGTTCTCCATGGGCCTCCCGAAGAGCTGACATATTCACTATAATTTCCTCAAGATCCATATCTTGGGTTGCATCTGGATTTGACTCTTCCTCTGAATCTGATCTTGAACCTTGGTTTTCTCTCATCACTACTTATTATTTTTCCTTTTGTTCTTTCCCTGGGTCTCTGTCAGTTCTTTGCCTCTTAGATAAGTCTTTCCCTGTTTCAGTCCCTTTCTTATTTTCCTCCTTTTGAGTCTTTGGTTTAGTTGAATAAATTATTGTCACTGATGTCAAAGGTAAGTAAGTGTTCAAATATAAATGTAACTTTAATAAATACAAAAGTGGAAAAATTAAGTGGAAGTGGAGTTTACGTAAAATTGGAGTAAACATGAAAGTGGATTAAAAAAAAAGAAGGTAAAAGTGAAATTGGCAAGGATGATTTTAGGGGCTAAATTTCGCTCGTGGGCTAATTTTCCATGGTTTTTCCAAAAATGAGATTTTTTATTTTAAAAATGATTCGCCCAAATTCTATAGGATAAAATTATTTTACCTTAAAAATCGTCAAGATTTTATAAAAAATATATAAAATACTTATAAATTTGAATATTTTTACAAAAATATCGCCAAACATTTATAGTTGAAATATGAAGGATTAGTAAGATTCACCAAGGTTTCTACATTTTAAAATAAATCTCCATCCTTAAAATTATCCCTGGAAATTGGAGTTTACGTAAAAGTGGAGTAAACATGAAAATGGATTTAAAAAGGTTAAAGTGGAAGTGCACATGGTATTTTCACATGGATTTAAAACCCATGGTATGTTAAAAAGTGAATTAAAAATAAAAAAAAGGGGGAAAATTAATTATTATTTAATAAAAGTCGTGTATTTTCAAATGAACATGACTTTTCATGTAAACCTTATGGTAAAGTATAAATGGAGAAGAGGGTTATGATAAAAAATTGTGTGTTTGGGTGACAATGTAATATTCTTATGCATACCATTTGAGGAGTGATTATTGAATATCATTCAAGGAGCGATGATTAAATATTAGCGAAGATAAGATCTGGGGTTCTAACAAATAAAATTGGCATTGTAGCAAGCAAAACTAGTAAAGGAATATCTAAGGAAAAAGTAGAAGAAAGAATATATGGTGAAGGTAGAGAGAAAGCATAAGGATCGAGCATCGAGCTGATCTAGAAAAAGTAGAAGGAGTGAGTACCGAGATGATCTGGAAAAAGAAGAAGGAGTGAGTGCAGATTAGATCTGGTGAAAGAAGAAGTAACAAGCAGACTAGTAAAGGAAATCAAAATGAAGAACTTGTAAGTAGGTTGGTGCCTACATTACAAAAAATAGAAGGGATCGGTGTCTCCTGTAAGTCAGAACATACAAACAATAGAGGGGATTGGTGTCTCATGTAGGTCAGTTCCTACAAATAGTAGAGGGATTGGCGTCTCTTGTAGGTTGGTGCCTACAAACAATAGAGGAGATCAATGTCTCCTGTATCTTGGTGCCTAAAAACAATAGATGGGATCGATGTCTCCTGTAGGTTGGTTCCTACAAAAAACAACAAGGTCTGGTGTCTCTAGTAGGTTGGTTCCTATAAAAATTTGTAACTATAGATTGGTTCCTACAAATTAATAAAAATAAGTTTTTGTGGTTTTATCTCGAAAGGGTTTCCATGTTAAATATTGTGTTGTCTGGTTGTTGTATTTATGTGATTTCTTCATTATGGTTTATGAATGTTAAAAATAAAAATATAGAATTATATTTATTCACCCCCACCCTCTTAGTATAAGTGTGTTCTCAACAATTGGTATCATAGCAGGTTCCTTTAGAAAGAGTCTAACCACTGGAAGGTAGATCTCAGGAGCACACATGGCCGATCAGGAAGATTTCTCTACAAACAGGGCTCTGTTGTTTGACAGAAAAAAATATGCCTTATGGAGTATAAGGATGTGAATATACCTAATGGCCCTTAGTTTTTATATTTTGAAATTAGTCGTGATTGGTTATACAACCCCAAAAACTCCACCAACATATAAGACCGAGAAAAAGGCTAGTGAAAATGATGCAAAGGCCATGAGTTCCATCTTGTACGTACTGCAAAATAAGATTTTTTCAAAGTAATGCATTGCAAATCAATGAAATAAGTTTGGTACAAACTTCAAAACATTCATGAAGGCGACGATAAGGTCAAGAAGGCTAAGCTCCAAACTCATAGAAGATAGTTCGAGAGTTTGAAGATGAAAGGTGAAGAAAATGTTGCATCATATATCCTCCATGTGGATGAAATTGTCAACACCATCAGAACACTTGGTGAAACAGTTGCAAAACCAACGATTGTGTAAAAGGTGTTGAGGTTAGTCCCCTTAATATTTTAAGTCAAAGTTTCTTCCATTGAGGAAATGAAGGATATTGATCAATTAACAATGGATGAATTTCATGGGATCGTCACTGCATATGAAATGATGATTGAAAAGGAAAAACCATAAAAAAGGGAAGTAGATTTTAGAGCCTCAAAGAAGATGAAGAAAAAAGAGCACAAATCAAGCAATTGTTCCAACTGTGAATAAGATGTAGAGGAAAAAAAGTTTCCAAGAAAACTCAAAAAGGGATCTGGAAAATACAAAGGTAAGTTTCCCTTTAAATGTGGAAACGTAGGACATTTTGTTGCTAAGTGTCCATATGAAAAAAATGAAAGTAGTGATAATGAAGAAGACTATAATGTAAAGAGAAAAAATCATCAACACAAAAATAGCCACAAACATGACAAGCATGAAAAAAATAACTCTTATAAGAAAAAGAAAAGCCTCTACTCAAAAGGGGTCAATGACTCATATGAAGAAAGTAGTGAAAGCAGTTATGATAGTGAAAGAGAAGAAAATCTATTTATGGAAATTGAAACAAATATTTATGAAGACAAAGGGAAAGAAATGATGGATTCAAAAGAAGAGGAAAATGATGAAAGAAATGGAGAAGTGGATCTTGAAGAAGAACTCATCTGTGCCTTAAGCGAAATAAAGAAGATAAGGAAAATTAATTTGAAACAAAAGGAGAAAATACAAAAATATGAAGAAGAGGATCATGATTCAAAAGCCAAAATGTCACAAAGCCTTGAAGAATCGGAAAATATTATCATAATCCTAAAATTTCAATTAGAAGAGGCAAGAAGGACAAAATAAGTGGTGAGAATCCAGCTGAAGAAAAAGGAAGAAAATTGCAAAGAGATAGAGTTTGAGATTGTTTCCTTAAGAAAGGATTTGGAAAAGTCAACTGATCATTTGAGTAGAAGCTTGAAGTTTTAAAAGAGTATTGAAATCTTAGATGATATCATCAATTTTCAAAGGTCTCCAATAATTAATATTGGTCTTGGATATGATGTTGTTGTTTCCTCCCTACCTACACCAAGCCTTGCTACAACCAATGAAGTTCTATTTATTGTAGGAGGAGTTCAGATTGGTTTTATAGAATAACAATTTACTGTTGATTGTGTCAAACAAATCGATGAGATACATGGTCCTCACATACCAGTAATTGAGCATGTTGTAACAAATGAAATTTCTATTGATATGTCGGGTTTTTCTACTTATGATAGTGAACCTAACCTTGAGCCTACTTCCTATGATCAACCAACAAAAAAATCTATTCCCTATCATCATCCTCACCATAAAATCGAAGGAATGGGAATCATGATTTCAAATCATTGCAGAATATACATGAAAGTCAGAAGTATGGACCAGTGCCGACTACCAGGATAGATTCTAGTTGGATTGATGGATGATCATGGAATAATTTGAATATATTTTTGAGGAATTCATATCATTGTGTATCTTTGTGTATCATCAAATTTACAGTCATGAAACATTTCTCTAACTTACTGATGATTTCCTTGGCAATGTTCGACTGGGAATTGACTCGACATGACAGTCGACTAGAGTTTCAACTGGGTTGTCTGTCAATTGGATGTTTTGACAAGAACTATTGCTGCTACTTATTGATCCCTTAGAGGGGGAATACTTGAAGTTTTTTATATGTGAACCCAACATATGTCTTCTTGTTGAATTGACTATTTGAATCAACTTGGATTTGCTGAGACCAACCCAACCATGTTCGATTGTTGTTGGAGATGTACTACTGCTTATATTGGATACAAAGACTATCTGGATTGATAGAGACTGATTATCTTGTGTTGTTGGTGACAATGTTCAAAATTCTTTAGGAGTGTTGTTGTATCATGTTCGAGCAGTTTTTACCATTGAGGCATGCAATGTTGATGACAAAAAAAGTGCAAGTGGAGGGAATTATATTCTTTGCAACATGCATATTGACGTCGACGCCTACAACCTCTCACCCCGTAGGTCGGAAGGTCCACGTCAACATAGGATCTTTCTCTTACTACTGGCCCGAAGAACTCTAAACGGTTCTTCTATTTCCCTATCGAGAAATCTGCACCCACAACAAACTCTCACGGGATCCCCTCTTTACACTTGGGAGATCGGACTTCGCAACTTCGCG
Source organism: Picea engelmannii (assembly GCA_009831015.1). Taxonomy (NCBI): domain Eukaryota; kingdom Viridiplantae; phylum Streptophyta; class Pinopsida; order Pinales; family Pinaceae; genus Picea; species Picea engelmannii. Next base: position 21,976 of record ML823441.1, read on the forward strand.
AATCCGTCGGTCGAGCATTGGTCTCACAAATCCTCGAAACCGGAAACAGTCAACGCTGACCCTTTCCTTTCTCCTTTCGAGATTTCCCTTATCGTGATTTCGGTGATCGCGATGTCGGGCGACTTGTCTCCCCGACTCCCGAATCCCAATTTTCTGAAACTCCGATACACTCGCGAGCTTTGACTTCTCAACGTCACTTCACTTCTGTCAGGATTTCGGACTTCGTGGTATCGCGAATCCTAATGCAATGTTTTCGGAACTTCACTCCATGAATCTCCAAAATGGTGTGCCACCTGTCCACTCACCGATTCCTCCATGGCCCACACAATCCTTTTAGCTTTCGGGACTTCGCGATTCGGGATATCGCGATTCCCATTACAATGTTTATGGAATTTCCACCCACGAAACCCCGATATAGGGATTCTCTTGCGAATCCAACGACCCTCATGGCTTGGATCTTCAGTCCTACTCCTCCTGAGATTAGAACCTCTCGGGAATACTCGTCGTATCTCCCTTTCTCCTCCGTGAGATCTTATGGCTCACGGGATTTCGCGAATCCTACTCAGAGAATTCTGACCGTCCGTTCCTCCTTAGTGATTTTCTATGAATAGCTAAGTGTTCCTCCGCCAACTTGTCCACCTGTGGCACAAACTTACGACGCCTTCTTAGTTCTTCCAGGTATAACTTCTGTGCAACCCTTTCAGCGATTATAAGGTTTTCTCCTTCCTGAGCTTCCTTATAACCCCGAGTCTTAGAGAAGAATCTTGCGTGCACTCCTTGCGGCAACCTTCAGACACTTCCAAGTGCTGAATTTTCTTCGACCCCACGCACACTTGCAGCAACAGTCTCTCAATGCTTCACTAAGGTCCACAACCCTGAGACTTCGCTCAGCCTGCGCACTCCTTGCACGACTCCTGTGCCCAACTGCACCTTTTGTGTGAATGAGAACAAAAGCTATCTCTCTTTATCTTTCAGAGACAAACCTCTGAATCCTTTTGTCAACGCACTCCTTGCGGACACTTCCACTGCACTCCTTGTAGGAACTCTTGCTCAGATAGAGAAACAATTGAAACTCATTCCATTACCCTCTTCTCTTAGATTTCAAACATTCAACAAGAAATCATTCATACATAGCATAAAAGCAATTGCATGACAGAAAGAGTAAAACATTCATGAGCATAACATTCAAAGATGCATACACAGAGAATAAATGAACACCATGATTCTGAATCAAAGCTTTCTTTGTATTAATTCAGAACTTCTGTACATGGAGTCTGCTACACATCTCTCTGCTTCTCCCCTATGCTCTCCTCAACAATGCTTCCTCAATAATGTTACCATACACAATGAGGGTGTCTATATCATGTTTCCCTCTTGCACTCTAAAACTGTCTAATCTAGAATTAAATTCTATCTACTTTACATTAACTACCATAAATTCCTTCTACCTACTAAGGACGAGAGCAAATCTCTCAAGGTCCATTTACATTATACAAGTGTGCTCCTTCTTAATTATCTTATTTAAGATGGCGCATCAATTTCAAGGAAATTTCAAAATTTGCGCTGGCGCTTGTCCAGCTGTCTTTTGCTTTCGCGCTAGCTCGCTTGATGCTGGAGATGCTCCTGCATCACATATAATTTTCATTCACTATTTTGGACATTCTTTCTTCAGACCTTAAATTATTTTTGACAACTGAGAATGAAATTTGACGAAATATTTACACATTTGTCCAAGGAAACCTCAAATCCTTTGGGAGTGGTGCATGGGACTTTGGGAGTTGGCACGGTTTGAGGTATCTATTGTGAAAAATAAAAGAAAATTCGACATATATATTCTATACATTGTGACCAACCTTGACTATGTTCATGAAAATGTTTTTGAAGGACAACTGGATGGTGGCTTGATGACATTCAAACACTACCAAACCAACAACATACTTGTGATAGTGGAAGATCCCTTAGAATCTATGAAGGCACATAGAAACTTGAAGATAAAAAGAACATGGATATGTGATAAGTTGTAGATGGAAAATTTTTGAACAACAACATACCATTCATTTTTTAGCAGTAGATTGTGAGAAAATGTTGAAGGAAACCAATCCTATCAGTTGTGAGTAGCTAATATTACTGTGATAGTGAAACATATATCAAGTCTTTGGTAGATTTTTAATAAGTAGCAAAATGGGTAGTTCAGGAGAGTGATGGAAAAACAAAGAAGACTCAACAATTACAACAAGAAAAGATAGTGCATTCAAAAGGAGAGCTACTCCAGAAAACAAAAAGAGAAAGCACAGTCTATGGGGGTGAAGTACAACAAAAGGAACAAGTTGCAGATATTTTTACCAAACCCCTTCCTAGAGAAACATTTGAAATTGGGAGTGATATCCCTCTCATCTCGTTAGTAAGAAAAAATAAGCACAACTTAGGGGGAGCATACCTTTTCCATTGATGTAAAAGGGGGATACTTACAGATAGGGGGATATTTGCAGACAGGGGGAGGATAATTGTAGATAGGGATATTTGCAGACAAGGGATAATTCTTTCTATTTCTGGAGGATTAAGTGTTTTTGAGTATATGGTTGCCATAAATGACAAAGGGGGAGATTATTGAATAAATTATTGGCATTCATGTCAAAGGTAAGTAAGCATTCAAATATAAATGTGACTTTAATAAATATAAAAGTGGAAAAGTTAAGTGGAAGTGGAGTTTATCTAAAATTGGAGTAAACATGAAAGTGGATTTAAAAAGGTAAAAGTGAAAGTGCACATGGTATTTTCACATGTATTTAAAACCCGTGGTGGTATTTTATCCATGGTATGTTAAAAAGTGAATTAAAAATTAAAAATGGGGAAAATTAATTATTATTTAATAAAAGTCATGTCTTTTCAAATGAACATGACTTTTCATGTAAATATTATGGTAAATTATAAATGGAGAAGAGGGTTATGAGAACAAATGTGTGTGTGGGTGAAAATGTAATATTATTATGCATGAAATTTGAGGAGTGACGATTGAATATCATTCAAGGAGCGATGATTAAATATTAGTGAAGATCAGATCTATTGTTCTGGAAAATAAATATGGCATTCTAGCAAGCAAAACCGGTAAAAACATATCTAAGACAGAAGTAGAAGCAATAATATTTGGTGAAGGTAGAGTGAAAGAAAAATGAGTGAGTATTGAGCTGATCTGACAAAAGCATAAGGAGTGAGTGTCGAGCTGATATGAAGAAAGCAAAAGTAGCAAGTGCAGAGAAGATCTGGTGAAAGTCGAAGTAATGAGCAGACCAGTGAAGGAAGTGCAAATGAAGAACTTGTAAGTAGGTTGGTGCCTACATTACAAACAACATATGGGATTGGTGTCTCCTGTAGGTCGATGCCTACAAACAACAAAGGGGATTGGTGTCTCCTATAGGTCGGTGCCTACAAATAACAGAGGGGATTGGTGTCTCCTGTAGGTCAGTGCCTACAAACAACATAGGGGATTGGTGTCTCCTATAGGTCGGTGCTTACAAACAATAGAGGGGATCAATGTCTTATGTAGGTCAGTCCCTACAAACAAAAGAGGGGATCGATGATGCAGGAGCATCTCTCACAACAAGCGATCCAGCGCGGAATGCAAGTGAACAGCTGGACAAAACTAGCACAAGTTTTGAAATTGTCTCGAAGATAATGCACCAACCTTAAATGTGATATTAAAGAGAGGCATACTTTTATATTGTAAGCAGACCTTGAGCCATACGCTCTCGTCTGAAGTAGATGGAGGCATTTATGTTGAGATGAAATAGGTAGATAGAATTTAATATTAGATTAGACAGTTTAGAAAGAATGAGGGAAACGGGATATAGACACCCTCATTGTGCATTGTAACAATAATTCTGATTATTGAAGCAGGAAGAGCATAGAAGAGAAGCAGAGAGCTATGGAAGAACACCCATGTACAGAGATTGAATTAATAGAAGAAGTTGATTCAAATCCATGGTTTTGTGTTTGTTCTCTGTGTATGTATGTCGAAGGCTATGCTCATGAGTATTTACTTCCTGTCATGCATTTGTTTTACATGCTATGTCTGAATGATTTCTTGTTGAGTGTTTGAAACCCGAGAAAGGAAGTAGAAGAAATGAGTTTCAATTGTTTCTCTATTTGAGCAAGGATTCCTGCAAGGAGTGCAGTTGAAGTCATCTGCAAGGAGTGCATTGAAAGAAGGCTCGGACAGTTTAACTCTTGTTCTCATTCACCCAGAAGTCAAATTGGGTTACAGGAGCCGTGCAAGGAGTGCGCAGGCTAAGGAAGGTCTCGGTTGTGAACTTGAGTGAAGCATTGAAAGACTGTTGCTACAGGAGTGCGCAGAGTCGAAAGTAATCAACACTTGGAAGTGTCTGAGAGTTGCCACAAGGAGTGCGCGCAAGAATATTCTCTAAGACCTAGAGTCGTGAGAAAGCTTAGGAGAGACAGCGTTTTCATACGCGGAGGCGAGGACTCGAATTCGTGGAGCTCGCAAAGAAAGGGAGCAAAGGTTGAGGCCTTTGGCTTTTGAAATCCTTCCAAATCCAGAAGAGAATGCGCAAAAGCTCGGGAGGAGAAATATCGGTCGTTGGATCAGCCGATAGATCTTGGATCGTTGAAGATTTGACGTCTAGGGAGGAGTAGGAGGAGTGCACAGGAACGGACGGTCAGAATTATCTAAGGAGAATTCAAAAATTTTCGTGAGCCGTCAGATCTCGCGAAGGAGCAGGGGAGATACTGCGAGTATTCCCGAAAGGATTCAAAGCTCAGGAGGGGCAGAACCGTTGATCCGAGCCACAAGGGTCGTTGGATTTATGCATGGATTTGCATATCGGGGTTTCGTGGGTTGAAACTCCGTAAACCCACCACAGAGATTGCAAAATCACAATACGCGATATCCTGATGACTACGAGAACGGTGTGGGACCACAGGAGTCGGAAAGCGGACAGGTGGCACATCGCATGTCGGGAGTTCGTGAGTAGAAGGGCTGAGAACTTGGTGTCAAGGGTCGCGAAGTGCGAGGACACGAGAGGTGGCGAAGTGGCGAGAAGACCAGGAGCCATCCATCTAAGGAGGACAGGTGGCAGAGATCGAAGGATCTCGCGAACTCGGAAGTTCGCAAGGTGAGAGACCAAGCATTGGGTACTCCAAGTCGCGAAGACGCGAGGAGCGAGGAAGAAGGATAGCCATTGGATCTGGGTCGTAGGAGGACCGTTGGATCGGGAACCCCATCGCCTATCGCGCATTTGGGGGTTCGGAGGTTGAGAGGGGTCACTTTCGACATCAGAAGTCACTAAGTGCCGAGATCCGAGGCTCGTGTGGACACGTGGCAGAGCCATAAGGTGAGGCCCACGTGGTTGATGGGTGGACACGCGTTGCCTGGAGAAAGGAATCAACACTCCATTGAATTCTTGCATCTCGGGGATTCGTGGGATAAGAGTGTGAAGGCTCGACGCTTCAACCTGTGAGGTTGCGAATAGCAAAAGCGTCAAAGGAGGAGTCAACCTAGCGTTGACCTATCGCGTCTCGGGAGATCGTAACAGGAGGGCACGAGAGTTCGACTCACGAACTCACAAAGGTGAGAGCTACGAGAGGCACTGACATTTAAGCCCTAGCCTATGGTTACATGTGGGGAGGGCGCTGACAAGGAAAGGAGCCATAACCGTATCGTTGGTTCGGGTATCGCAAGATTGGAAAGGAAGAGTCGGAAGCTTCGACTCACGAACTCGCGAGATCGTGAGATTTAGTCCGATCTCCCGATTGTAAAGAGGAGATCCCGTGGAGAGTTTTCTATGGGTACAGATTTCCCGATAGGGAAATAGAAGAGCCTTAGTGTTCTTCGGGCCAGTAGAGAAGAGAAGATCCTGTGAGCGAACGTGCTTGCGAGTGTGCCTGCATCAAGTGGTATCAGAGCTTAGAAAAGCTTCTTTGCTTTCTGTAGTGGGGAAAAAGAGAATTCACCATGCCGCCAAGGAGAAGAGATAGACAATCACCCGATCCATAGGAGGAAAAGGAGATGTCCAGAGGAAGGGGTAGAGAAGTGCAGAATCCAGAAGTAGAAAGATATCTGCATAACTTACACGCTAGAGTTGTGGACATGGAGATAAGACAAAGGCGCACAGTTGATGTAGGAGATATCAGTGAGTCTGAAAGTGAAGATGATGCTGGACATGGAGAAGAAGAAATCCCAGCAGAAGATGCAGCAAATGAGCGCTTACTTAAAGCTGTTGCAAGAATGAGTGCAAAGGTGAAGATGGACATTCCAGTCTATGAGGGAAATCTGGATATAGAAGAGCTTCTAGACTGGATTAGAGCTCTAGACACCTATTTTGACTATGAAGACATCGAAGAGGATAAGAAGGTCATGCATGCTATCACGAGATTAAAAGGACATGCAACCTTGTGGTGGGATGAACTACAAGCGAACAGGCATTGCCAAGGAAACCGAAAATTAAGAGCTGGGACATGATGATTGCAAAGATGAAGGCAAAATTCATTCCCAAGGACTATCAAATTTCTCTATTCAGAAGGATGCAGAACCTGCAACAGAAGCTGATGACATGAAGGAATATACTGAGGAATTTTACAGGTTGAATATCAGGGCAGGTCATCGCGAAAGCAATGACGAAAAAGTGGCCAGGTATATGAATGGCCTGAGATATGAGATTCAGGATGAAATGAGTATGGTGACCATCCGAACGGTAGAAGATGCTTATCAGATGGCTCTGAAAGCTGAAGAGAAGCTGAGCTGAAAGCAGAGTCAAAGGGGCAAAGGTAGAAGTCAGCCCAGGGGAAAATCAGTTGCCCAGGAAAGAACCCAGAAGCCCAGGGACGACTGGAAGAAACCTCAGACTCGAACTGAGAGAGGTGGAATCTCACAGCGAGGGTGATATGCTGAACAAAGAGGACAACATACTGAGCATAGAGGAGACTATGCTGACAACAACACTTTTCCTCGTACTAGAGGTAGAGGAAGAGGAAGAGGTGGAGTAATTACATGCTTCACATGTGGAAAGAATGGGCACAAGTCTTACGAGTGTCTAGAGAAAAATAAAGAAATTGGAGAGACTCACATCGCCGAGGCACAGAGGCAAGATGTTGAGGCAAAAGACGCTGAAGGTGGAAGATCGCTGGTGATGCAAAAATTCCTTTTGACACCAGAGAAAGAGGTAGAAAGTTCAGTCCAAAGGACCAGACTTTTCAGGACTGCTTGCAAGACCAAGGGTTGGGCATGCAAGGTCATTGTGGATAGTGGTAGCATGAAAAATCTTGTTTTGACCGAGATGGTAGAAAAGCTGGAGCTGGAAACGACTGATCATCCAAGTCCATATAAAGTTTCGTGGATACAAAAGGGACACCAGGTAAATGTCACTAAATAGTGCTTGGTTGAATTTAAGATAGGGGGATATAATGATAAGATATTATGTGATGTCATTCCTATGGATGTTTTTCATCTATTGTTGGGTAGGCCATGGAAATACGATAGAAATGTGATTCATGATGGGAGAATGAACACATACACCCTAGAGAAGAATGGGAGGACACACATGTTGTTTCCGATAAAGGATAAGGAGGTGAAGCCGGAAGTAAGCAACACAATACTTCTCATGAGTGGGAAGGAACTCCTTACCGAGGTTAAGAAGAAGAAGGATCCATAGTTCATTGTGGTCAGGAAGCCGAGGATTGTTCTGACTGGCACAAGAGTGGATGATCTACCAGAAGAGGTTCAGGAACTGCTGGAAGAGTTCGCTGACATTGTAGTAGATGAACTACCCCATTCGTTGCCACCAATCAGGAGTGTGAGTCATCACATTGATCTCATACCAGGAGCCAGTTTACCAAACAAAGCCGCGTACAGACTGATGTCGCAGGAGAATGAAGAAATTAAGAGGCAGGTCCAGGATTTGTTGGACAAAGGATTGGTCAGGGAAAGCTTGAGTCCATGTGCTGTTCCAACAGTACTCAGTCTGAAGAAAGACAGAGGCTGAAGGATGTGCACTGATTCAAGGGCGATTAACAAGATAACCATCAAGTACAGATTTCCATTTTCGAGGATGGATGATCTAATGGACTTCTTAAGCGGAGCAAAGTATTTTTCAAAGATTGATTTGAAAAGCGGGTATCACCAAATCCGCATGAGAAAGGGTGATGAATGGAAGACAACATTTAAAACAAACGAGGGGTTGTATGAATGGCTTCTTATGCCATTTGGCTTAACAAATGCGCCAAGTACCTTCATGAGGTTGATGAATGAAGTCCTGAAGGAGTTCATCGGGAAATTTGTCATTGTGTATTTGGATGACATACTGGTTTTCAGTAAAACAGCAGCGGAGCATCTGAAGCATTTGGCTACAGTGATGCAGAAATTGCAGCAGGAGAAGTTGTTGATAAATATGAAGAAATCCTCATTCATGAAGACATAACTCATTTACTTGGGGTTTGTTATTTCCACAAATGAGTTGAGGATGGATCCAGATAAGGTGGAGGTAATCAAGAATTGGCCATCACCGAGGAATGTATTTGAGGTGAGAAGTTTTCACGGATTAGCTAGTTTCTACCAAAAATTCATCAGGAATTTCAGTGGAATTAGTGCAGCAATGATGGATACAGTGAAGAAAAGACACAAATATTTTCACTGGACAGAAGATGCTGAGAAGAGTTTTAATCTTTTGAAGAGGAAAACTACGAAACAACCAATTCTGGTGTTGCTTGATTTTCAAAAGACATTTCAGGTGAAATGCGATGCAAGTGGATTTGCAATAGGGGCGATCTTGAGCTAGGAAGACAGGCCGATCGCGTATTTCAACAAGAAGTTGAATGAGGCAAAAGTGAAGTACTCCACATATGATAAAGAATTCTATGATATCATACATGCATTGAAGAAATGGGGGCATTACTTGATTCCGAAAGAATTTGTCTTGTACAGTGATGATCATGCACTGCAGTTTGTGACTCAAAAGGAGAAGTTGAATCAGAAACATGCCAAATGGGTTGAATACATGCAGAATTTCACTTTTGTGATAAAACATATTTTTGGTACTGCTAACAAAGTTGTTGATGCTTTAAGCAGGAAATGTTTACTGTTGCAGGAGTTCAGAGTCAAAACATTGGGTTTTGATGATCTCAGGGACATGTACGCAGATGATCAGGATTTTAAGGAGGCATATGAAGCGGCTGAGAATCTAGTTCTCAGAGACAGAAGCCCATGGATAGAATACATGATCCAAGAAGGATTGTTGTTTAGAGGCAATCAACTGTGTATCCCGACATTCTCCATGAGGGAGAATCTGCTGAAGGAGAAACATAGCGGAGGATTGGCCGGACATTTCGGTCATGACAAAACATTCGCAAAGCTGAGTGAGTCATACTTTTGGCCAGGGATGCGATCAGAGGTCAAGATATTTATGGACAGATGCAGGATTTGCCAGCATTCGAAGGGGAGGAAGCAAAATGCGGGGTTTTATCAACCATTGTCCATACCAGAGAGGTCGTGGGATGTAATTAGCATGGATTTTGTGTTGGGGTTGCCAAGAACACAAAGAGGTTTTGATTCAATATTTGTGGTGGTGGATAGATTTTCCAATATGGCACATTTTATCCCATGTCATAAAACCAGTGACGCGACTCACATCGCGAACCTGTTTTTCAAAGAAGTCATTTGACTTCATGGCTTACCAAGGAGTATTGTTTCGGATCGAGATACAAAGTTCATAGGGCATTTCTGGAGAACCTTATGGAAGAAGCTGGGAACTAACTTTTTGTTTAGTTTAGCGTATCATCCACAGACGGATGGACAGATAGAAGTGGTAAACAGAAGTCTGGGAGACTTGTTGAGAAGCTTGGTGATAGAGCACCACAGTAGTTGGGACAATCTATTGCCACATGCAGAGTTTGTGTATAATGACTCAGTGAACAGAAGTACAGGACAGAGTCCATTCCAGGTTGTTTATGGCATACAACCAAGGGGGATTTCTGAATTGAGGGATTCAGAACAGACTGCGACTAGGAGCGCCAGTGCAGAAGAATTCACTGAAGCGATGAAAGAACTTCACAGCCAGGTGAAGGAGCGACTGCTAAAATCAAGCCAAGAATATAAACGCAGAGCCGATCAGCATAGAAGACAACTTTAGTTTGAGGTTGGTGATCTGGTTCTTGCACATATGAGAAAGGAAAGGTTCCCAAGAGGAACATATAATAAGCTGAAGATGAAGAAGATCGGTCCATGTAGGGTCTTGAAGAAAATTGGAGAAAATGCTTATGAGATTGAATTACCCGATGGGATCGGAATTTCTCCGATATTCAATGTCTCAGATTTATACCCATACAAAGCTGAGGAAGCAGGAACAAATGATGAAAAATTAGAGGCTCAGTGGAAAAAATAGATGCCAGTTGCAGATAAGCCACAGATGGAGAGGATACTGGAGAAACGAGTGGGTAAGAGGACCAGGCGAAAGCAATACTTTGAGTATCTGGTCAAATGGAAGAACCATCCAGTTGAAGATGCCAGCTGGGAAAGCGAAGCAGAGATACAGAAGCGTGGGCAGGCCGTGCGTGAGCTCATGGACAGGAGCCCATGAAAATTTTCAAGCGAAGGAATATGATGTAGGAGCATCTCTCACAGCAAGCGAGCCAGTGCGGAATGCAAGTGAACAGTTGGAAAAAACTAGCACAAGTTTTGAAATTGTCTCGAAGATAATGCGCCAACCTTAAATGTGATATTAAAGAGAGGCGTACTTTTATATTGTAATCATACCTTGAGCCATACGCTCTCGTCTGAAGTAGATGGAGGCATTTATGTTGAGATGAAATAGGTAGATAGAATTTAATATTAGATTAGACAGTTTAGAAAGAAGGAGGGAAATGGGATATAGACACCCTCATTGTGCATTGTAACAATAATTCTGATTATTGAAGCAGGAAGAGCATAGAAGAGAAGCAAAGAGCTATGGAAGAACACCCATGTACAGAGCTTGAATTAATAGAAGAAGTTGATTCAAATCCATGGTTTTGTGTTTGTTCTCTGTGTATGTATGTCGAAGGCTATGCTCACGAGTATTTACTTCCTGTCATGCATTTCTTTTACATGCTATGTCTGAATGATTTCTTGCTGAGTGTTTGAAACCTGAGAAAGGAAGTAGAAGAAATGAGTTTCAATTGTTTCTCTATCTGAGCAAGGATTCCTGCAAGGAGTGCAGTTGAATTCATCCACAAGGAGTGTGTTGACAGAAGGCTCAGACAGTTTAACTCTTGTTCTCGTTCACCCAGAAGTGAAATTGGGTTATAGGAGCCGTGCAAGGAGTGCGCAGGCTAAGGAAGGTCTCGGTTGTGAACCTGAGCGAAGCATTGAAAGACTGTTGCTGCAGGAGTGCGCAGAGTCGAAAGTATTCAACACTTGGAAGTGTCTAAGAGTTGCTGCAAGGAGTGCACGCAAGAATCTTCTCTAAGACCCAGAGTCGTGAGAAATCTCAGGAGAGATAGTGTTTTCATATGTGGAGGCGAGGACTCGAATTTGTGGAGCTTGCAGAGAAAGGGAGCAACGGTTGAGTCCTTTGGCTTTTGAAATCCTTCCAAGGCTGGAAGAGAACGCGCAAAAGCTCGGGAGGAGCAATATCGGCCGTTGGATCAGCCGATAGATCTTGGACCGTTGAATATTTCATGTCCAGGGAGGAGCAGGAGGAGTGCACAGGAACGAACGGTCGGAATTCTCTAAGGAGAATTCACAAATTTCCGTGAGCCATCAGATCTCACGAAGGAGCAGGGGAGATACTGCGAGTATTCCCGAAAGGATTCAAAGCTCAGGAGGGGCAGAATCGTTGATCTGAGCCACAAGTGTCATTGGATCTACACGTGGATTCGCATATCGGGGTTTCGGGGTTGAAACTCTGTAAAACCACCACAGAGATCGCGAAATAGCGATACGTGATATCCCGACGACTACAAGAACGGTGTGGGACCATAGGAGTCAGCAAGCGGACAGGTGGCACATCGCATGTCGGGAGTTCGTGAGTAGAAGGGCTGAGAACTTGGTGTCAAGGTTCGTGAAGCGCAAGGACACGAGAGGTGGCGAAGTGGCAAGAAGACCAGGAGCCGTCCATCTGAGGAGGACAGGTGGTAGAGATCGAAGGATCTCGCGAAATCGGAAGTTCGCAAGGTGAGAGACCAAGCATTGGGTACTCCAAGTCGCGAAGACGTGAGGAGAGAGGAAGAAGGATAGCCATTGGATATGGGTCATAGGAGGACCGTTGGATCAGGAACCCCATCGCCTATCGCGCATTCGGGGATTCGGAGGTTGAGAGGGGTCACTTTCGACATCAGAAGTCACGAAGTTCCGAGAGCCGAGGCTCGTGTGGACACGTGGCAGATCCATAAGGTGAGGCCCGCGTGGTTGACGGGTGGACACGCGTTGCTTGGAGAAAGGAGTCAACACTCCGTTGAATTATCACATCTCGGGGATTCGCGGGATAAGTGTGTGAAGGCTCGACGCTTCGACCTGCAAGGTTGCGAATAGCGAAAAGCGTCAAGGGAGGAGTCAACCCGGCGTTGACCTATCGCGTCTCGGGAGATCGTAACAGGAGGGCACGAGAGTTCGACTCATGAACTCACGAAGGTGCGAGCTATGAGAGGTGCTGACATTTAAACCCTATACTATGGTTACATGTGGGGAGGGCGCTGACAAGGAAAGGAGCCATAACCGTATCGCCGGTTCGGGTATCGCAAGATTGGAAAGGAAGAGTCGGAAGCTTCGACTCACGAAATCGCGAGATCGCAAGATTGGAAAGGAAGAGTCGGAAGCTTCGACTCACGAAATCGCGAGATCGCAAGATTTAGTCCGATCTCCCGATTGTAAAGAGGAGATCCCATGGAGAGTTTGTTGTGGGTACAGATTTCCCGATAGGGAAATAGAAGAGCCTTAGTGTTCTTCGGGCCAGTAGAGAAGAGAAGATCCTGTGAGCAGACGTGCTTGCGAGCGCGCCTGCATCAATCGATGTCTCTTGTAGGTTGGTGCCTACAAAAACCAATGGGTATTAGTGTCTTGAGTAGGTTGGTGCCTACAAATTAATAAAAATAAGTTTCTATGGTTTTCTCCCGAAATGGTTTCCACGTTAAATATTGTGTCATCTAGTTATTATATTTATGTAATTTATTCATTATGGTTTATGAATTTCAAAAATAAAAAGATATCCTTATACTGATTTAGTCCCCCCTCTCAGTATAAGTGTGTGCTCAATATTTTATTTGTAGCAAACGGTTCACTAGATTCACCTTCTAGGACTCGAAATATGTTAGTCGAATTCTTGGACTGGGTCATTTATGGTTGTTTAGGTGGGAATTTTTTAACCTTTCTCTTGCTTTGGATATTGGTGAATCCCTCGAGATCTGTTTCCTCTTTCTCTTTGTTTGTTGGGTTAGGAGTGTGTAGGGGGAAGTCCCTAAAAAGATGGTCGTGAACATGGCATTTTTTGCATCTAAATGGTATATGCTCATAATATAGGGGTTGGGTCCACTCCTCATCCTGGTAAGACACTACCATCGAATCTGGGAGAGTTCCAACTACATTCATATAAACACAAATTCTAGTATAAGAAATATACCTTTCACCTTTGTTACTTCTAAGAGCTTGACGAAGGATCCTAAAGTGTTTCATATTCCTTCAAGGATCTTAGGATCCTAGAATTTCCTGGGTAGTGAGTGTTGATGATTACAACCGCGTGAGACATCCTCCAAGACACATACTGAGTGAGTCGACTTGAGAGAGAGCCCATGAGTTAGGTGTGCCCATGAGATGGGTGTGTTGTTCCTCTCTGAGATGGAGACGGAACGTTGTGTGCTCCTGTGTGGGGTGAGGAAGCCCATGAGTTGGGTGTGCCCATAAGATGTGTGTGTGGTTCCTCTTGGAGACGAATATGGAACGTTGTGTGACCCTGTGTGGGGTGAGGAAACCCATGAGTTGGGTGTGTTTTTCTCTCTAATATGAATATGAAACAATGTATTGGTCTCCTTTGTGCAGAGAGTTGATATGATGTGATACTCCAGATGATTCTCCTGTGAGATGCAGTGAGAAAGATATCTGATGAGTAGGACATTCCTATGGCTGAGCACAGGTGAACGTGATCCTAGTGGCTAAGAACTAGTGAGTGTGATTCTCTTGTGAGACACAGTGAGATAGAGATGTGGATGTCTTTGTGGTTGAGCATAGATGGATGTGCCCCTAGTGGCTAAGCACTAGTGGGTGTATGAGATCCCTTGCTATATTATCCAATATTCAAACTTACCTGTAACCCTATTTGTGATGTAAAGGGTACAGGTCGGCCCCACCATAAGGTGAAAGACAATTAATGTAAAATATAATTAATATAAAAGATAATTAATATGGTAATTATTAATTATATTGTGAGTTATTGAGGTCGGCCCTGTTGTGCCAATACACACTACTTTTGATATACTCAGTCTAATATAAATAAAGGTAAATTCCCCATTGAGGAATCATAACACAAGTGTGAGTTTGGAAATTTCAGCAAGTACTTGTTCTTGGGATGAAGTGTGCACCTCTCTTGGGCACTAGTCTTCTAGGGTTTGTGAGCACCCTTTTGTGTGCTAGGGTTTTGGTGTGGGAGGTCTTTCTCTTGAAGAATATAATAAGGATTTCATGGGTTTTATTCCCTTGTTTAGAAGGGTTTCCCAGGATACTTCTTGTGTACTTGTGCATGGTGTTTTCTTCTTGTGATCTTGATTGTTGCAACAAATTTTTAATGTTGAAATTGCAATTGTCTATGGTTAAAGTAAAATTCTAAAAAAAATTGAATGAACTTCATGCTTGAGCCTAGCTTATTGAAAAATCAACATGGTATCAGAGCATAGGTCTTGAAGAACCCCTGCACAAGCATTTAAAGCTATTCATCCTTCTCTTCTGCAGTTCTGTACAACCTCTAGGGTTTGCTGCAATTCTGTACGACACTCCTTTTATGAGGTGTTTCAACCCCTAATACTTGGATTTTGAGGCTAATTTTTGCATAGGAGAGTACATCCTCCTTCAACACACCTCCAGAGACTCTTAGAGTTAAATTTCGAGCATTTTGAATTTTTGGCCCTAGGGTTTCTAGGGTTTCACGTTTTCTATAGATTTTTGGCTTTAGGGTTTCTGTAGCTCACTGAAGGAGCTCCTCAACTCACCTATGAATCTCTCAAATATTATTTTTGGTAGTAATAATCCCAACAAAACCTAAAGTCATCAACTTATCCTAGCCGTTAGGTTTTCTAGCTCAATTGACAAGGGATTGTGAAGAAATCTGAAAATATGAATAACAAAACCTTGGTGGAAGATAAGATTGATGGACCAAGAAACTTCATCTCTTGGAATTCAAGACTTCAGATCACCCTTGAAGAGGATGACCTATTAAGTGTGATACAAAATACCTTACAAGAAACAACTACCGATGAAGAGCAGGAAATAAGAAAGGAAGATGATGTCAAGGCAAGGAAAATAATCATCTACTTAGTAAGAGATCATCTCCTGCCTCGTATTACCAACCTAAAGACAAATTATGAAATGTATGAAGTATTGAAAAATATGTTTGAGAGTGGCAACACTCTTAGAACCATTGCCTTAAAGGGTCAACTTCAAAGTATCAAGATGACAAAAGGTGACACAGTTGCTACCTTCTTTATGAAAATGTCAGAGATCAAAGATCCACTAGGTGCCATTAGAGAAATCATATCTGATAGAGAACTTGTTTTTTCCACTCTCAATAATCTTCCAAAACACTGGGAACCATTTCTTCAAAGTCTTGGTGGAAGGGAAAAACTACCCACATTTGATCGTCTGTGGACATACTGTACCCAAGAAGAACTTAGACTTAGATCTAGAGGAGTGGAATACTTCCCTGATGATAATCATGCTCTTTCACTTCACACAAAGAAAGGAGGAATATTTAAAATAAACTTTAGGAAAACATTAAAAGGTGAGAAAACTTCATTAGCTTCAGGGTATGATCAGAGAAGAGACATGAGAGAGATCCAGTGCTTCAGATGTGACAAATATGGACACTATGTAAGAAATTGTCCCACCAGGAAGAAAGGAAGACAATATGCTTCCACCGCTAACAATGATCCAGATCCACCTCAAAAGGATGAAGACTAGAGAGATGAGGATTACATCCTCTAAAAACAAATGCAAGATTGAGAATGACTGCAGACCCATGTGAATTGATTGATTTAATCATTAAAACTATAATTGATTGCATTCTTGATAGTGAAGGGTATTATCTCTAGTGTGGGAGCCCTCATGAATTGGACCATTTTTCCTAGTACGGGAGTCCAACCTTTATTGATTGGTTATTATGCTAGTACAGAGGTCATCAAAATACTATAGAGTCAGTAGATAATTTGAGAAGACGTAAAATATCTAGCAAACAAGAGAAATAAGATATCTATCATTTAGACTTCAGAGGGAGTTACTTAAAGGGAGTCAAAACAAATTAAGAAGAAGGAAGAGACATTACCTTCTTCCTTTCAGCAGTTCAGATTGAGACAACCATTATTCCAGTTGATCCAACAAGAGATATTATAGAAGGACATGTCACCTCTCAAGGCACATTCTGAGAAAGAAAGAGACCAAAGAGATTTTCAAGCTACCTTCAACCATGAGCCACATCATTGATTTTGAGTCTTCTTGTCTTCAAGAAGCTACAAGTGAGAAAGTATGGCAAGGTACCATGACATAAGAATATCAATCTATCTTGAAGAATGATGAATGGGATATTGGTCCGAGACTAGAAGGGAAGTATATAGTGTTTTCCAAGTGGATCTATAAGATCAAGCATGCAGTTGATGGAAGTATCGAGAAATACAAAGTGAGATTTGCAGCGAAAAGATTCCCACAAATAGAGGGATTTGTCTATGATGAGACACTTGATCCAATAAACCTGATACACTTCCATCCGTACTATCATCCATGAGTTGGAAACTACGTCAAATTGATGGATTCTTGATGAGCTTGGGTTTCAGCAAGAGTGTTGCTGACCTAAACCTATATTATATTGTTGGTAATGAGAGCTTGATTTTGATGACTTATTCAGGAAGCCTTGTTGTTAGATACAAGCAAGCTTTGACTTATGATTTCTAGATGAAGGATCTAGGTATGATGCACTACTTCTTGGGATAAGAAGTATGGAAAAGGACTGATGATATTTTTCCTGAGTCAAGGAAAATACACAACGAGGATATTAGAGAAGTTCAGTATGACTGAATGCAAAACCATGCCTACACCGATGGTGATGGATTTGAAGAAAATGAATAATGATGATTCAGATGAGATTGATCCACAATTTATTGGATCATTGATGTATCTGGTTAACACCAGACATGATATATGCTATGAAGTAAATGTGCTTAGCCAGTTCATGAGTCAACCAAGACAAACTCACTGGATAGAAGAAAAACATGTATTGAGATACATGTGAGGCATAGTTGGATATGGCCTGAAATATGCCTCCAGTGTAGACTTGAGCTTCCAGAGATATGCCGATGCAGATTGGGCAGGGAGTATAGTGGACCAGAAGAGCACATCTAATTGTTTTTTTACCTTGGGGTCTGCCATGGTTTCCTGGTGCAATAGGAAACAAAGCTCTATGGCCTTGAGTACTGCTGAATTAGAGTATATATCATTGAGTGTGGCAGTCCACGAAGCAGTGTGACTTCACAAGATTCTGACAGATTTATTTGATCATGAGATGGATCCTATCATTATTTAGTGTGATAACCAGAGTTGTGTGAAGCTCTCTGAGAACCCAGTGGTTCATGATAGATTGAAACACATTTACATAAAATATCATTATATCAGAGATATGATGCAGAGAAAATAAGTACACGTGCAACACCTTCCTATGCATGAGAAGATTGCAGATATCTTCACCAAACCGCTTTTCAAGACGAAGTTTGAGTACTTTCGTAAGAGACTTGGCCTGATGGAGAATGCCTCCCTAACTGAGAGGGAGTATTGATGATTACAACTACGTGAGACATCCTCTAGGACACAAAATGAGTGAGTCGAACTAAGAGAGAGCCCATGAGTTGGGTGTGCCCATGAGATGGGTGTGTTGTTCCTCTCTGAGACAGAGAAGGAATGTTGTGTGCCCTTATGTGGGGTAAGGAAGCCCATGAGTTGGGTGTGCCCATAATATGGGTGTGTGGTTCCTCTCTGAGATGGAGATGGAACATTGTGTGCCCCTGTGTGGGGTGAGGAAGCCCATGATTTGGGTGTGTCATTCTCTCTGAGACGGAGATGAAACGATGTATTGGTCTCCTCTGTGTAGAGAGTTGAGATGATGTGATACTCCAGATGATTCTCCTGTGAGATGCAATGAGAAATATATATGTTGAGTAGGACGTGCCTGTGGCTGCGAACAGGTGAACATGATCCTAGTGGCTGAGCACTAGTGAGTGTGATTCTCCTGTGAGATGCAGTGAGATAGATATGTGGATGTCCCTATGGCTGAGCACAGATGGATGTGCCCCTAGTGGTTGAGCACTAGCGGGTGTATGAGATCCATTGCTATATTGTCCAAGAGTCAGACTTACCTGTAACCCTATTTGTGATTTAAAGGGTACAGGTCATCCCCACCATAAGGTGAAAGACAATTAATGTAAAAGATAATTAATATGGTAATTATTAATTATATTGTGAGTTATTGAGGTCGACCCTGTTGTTCCAATAGACACTACTTTTGATATACTCAGTCTAATATAAATAAAGTTAAATTCCCCATTAAGGAATCATAACACAAGTGTGAGTTTGGAAATTTCAGCAAGTACTTGTTCTTGGGTTAAAGTGCGCACCTCTCTTGGGTGCTAGTCTTCTAGGGTTTGTGACCACCCTTTTGTGTGATAGGGTTTTGGTGTGGGAGGTATTTCTCTTGAAGAATATAGAAAAGGATTGCCTGGGTTTTCTTCCCTTGTTGATAAGGGTTTCCCATGATACTTCTTGTCTACTTGTGCATGGTGTTTTCTTCTTGTGATTTTGATTACCGCAACAAATTGTTAATGGTGAAACTACCAATGTCTATGGTTCAAGTAAAATGCTAAAAAAAATGGATTGAAATTCATGCTTGAGCCTAGCTTATCGAAAAATCAACAATGAGTACATATGGATCCAAACAAGGGCCGATGTAAAGTATTATTTCTCAGGAGAAAACCGTTCTTTCCAAAATCACATATGCAGTCCAACCGAATTGAAGAAGTAGGCCTTCTTTAAACACTTTATCTCGTTCTCTGGGTTCTGAGAAGATTGTTGTGAAAAAACCTTTTCACCCCAACTATAGGTCTATTTGACCCTCAAATTTCCACCTAGACTTAATCCAGATCTGTAGAGATTTCTCAGAGGGACAAATTCCCATAAATTTCCCTATTAGAGCATGGTCCTTCATCCATTGAATATAGTTTCCAATTCTGACCGAGGTGAACTCATACTTGGGATTTTCACTTGTCTTAGCCAAGCATCCATTATCCAACCTATTTTTCTAACTGACCTGATATGTTTCTTTTCCATCTTTGGTCTAGGTTTCTGTCTGCCCAATGCCAATCCCACCCATGTCAACATCTTCACCCCCTCTTTTGGGGGGCCCTTTAACGACTTCTTTGAAGGAATTTTTGATAGGTATTGAACGCTTATTCTTCAGGAGCTAGACCTGACTTGGGATCTACCATCCCTACTACAAGAACCAAATACCCTAATCTAAATTCTATGAACTCTCTCCCTCACAGGGATTCAAAACCTGTCTCCACGCGCAAAACCTTAGGAACTCAACTTGCACCTTCGACCTCCATTCTCCCCTTCTCTCACTAACATAATCATGATAGCACCAATTTTTTATTCGGACGTTGATTTTGTTTTTTTTTACCCAAAAATAGGATATTTTTGGGACATAGTTCTCGTTTTGAGGTCACAATTCTCATTATTATCTACATCCACAAATTTATGAACATTATCCCATGCAATAGTTAGAGCAACAAAATTGAAGGAAGGAAAAATCAACTTTCTTGTATCCATCACCACACTCTCAATGGTGAGTGCCATTTCATAATCTAGGATGATTATCCTTCTTTTGTTCTTCTACCTTATTACTTTCTTCCTTTGTTTATCAAATGTAAGTAATTCTAGATTGGCAAATTCATCTACTAGTGTTGAAATAGGACCATCACCTCCTACAACCATGACTAGACCAAAGGTACTAGAAATTGTTTGAGTACCGAATACTTCATCCATTGGTGAAGAATATCATTGTTCCATATTGCCCTCATTGTCATTAGTTTGTTGTGCTAATTCTTACTCTTCTTATCTTATTTTTATGTTTGAGTATCATCCTGATTTTTCTTCCTTATTTCTTATTCTATTCTCTTTTGCTCCTTAACTTTCTCTTCAACTTTTCTTTTAGCTAGGTCCATTTGATTTATTTACTCTACTTAATCCTCAACTTTCAACTCTTCTTATTTATTTTTCTACTTCAATTTCTATTTTCTTCTTCTCAACCTTTGCATCAACTCTGGATTTTTCCTCCATTTCAATTTCAATTTTCTCCTTCTCGGCCTCTACATCATCTTTGGATTGTTTTCTCCGCTTCTTGTTTTTTCTTGGCTTCTATATCTTATTTATAATTCCTTTCAACTTTGGCTTTAGCATCAACCTCTTTCTTCTTTGCCAATTCCTCTTTCCTTGAAACTTTTATTTGTTCTTCTTCTTTTCTTCTAGCACCGACTTCTATTTTGTCTTTCTTTGGTGCTTACAATATTCCGTTTTCTTTCTCTTTCCTTTTGTATTGAAGGACTTGTCTCTAAAAAACAACCCTTTCAAATTCCTCTTTATTTCTTCTCTCTTTTTCCTCAAGAATAACTTGAAAATTATTTATAACCTCTTCATAAGTTAATGCTCTTTTGTGGGGTTTTTTAGCTTCATTCTCTTCATGCTTGTAGGGGAAGGAGATATTTATATTGGCTCTATATCTTTCAATAATACCTAGGGCATCATGCATTTGAGTTCTTTCCAACTCAAAATGATATTTATCAATATTTTCTCCTTCCATCCTAGCCTAAGTAGAATTTGTTAGTCCATACATGCCTATATATAATGGATAA
This sequence comes from Picea engelmannii, assembly GCA_009831015.1. NCBI lineage: Eukaryota > Viridiplantae > Streptophyta > Pinopsida > Pinales > Pinaceae > Picea > Picea engelmannii. The sequence goes on from ML823441.1 coordinate 43,107, forward strand.
GTTAGACATATATTGTTTTAATTATTGATCAAGCATGCATTAAAACAATGCAGAGCGATCTGGTATCTATTTTTCTGAACGATAAACATGTTTGGAACATAAGATGGAAGAGCATGGGGTGCCTATGTAACACCATAGATCCTAATATAGTTGGAGTATTAATCTAGGTACCAATATTCAATTATACTTGTTCTTCCATAAATCCTTGAAATAGACATGAACAAGAGGCTTATCTAGAGACCAAGACTAGCTTAAATCCACCAAATGTGTTAGAGGAACAAAGCACATCTAATAGGTAGGAAGACAAAAAATTCTAGAGCTCTTGAGAATGCATCTAATTGAACCTTTCCTATAGCTTCTATTAGTGTGCTAGATAAGATAGCAGCTAAGTTGAAAAATTTACCCCTCTTGGTTATCTCATATATCATTGGAACCTAACCTATCCTCACATGAGTTGCATATTTCTCTCTATAGATCCTGTTTACCAGTTGGGCTACCCATGTGTATCTTGATTTGAGATTTATGGTGGGGAAATGATTACTCCTTAGAGATTTGAAAGTTCCCCCTTTCTTTTACCAATCAATAAGTATGTCATAGAAGTTATGGTTATATGTAATAAATCTCAACCACTCATTGATGAAGTAGATTTAAACCTTTGACATATTGTAGTAGGATTCAAAGTTTGTTGATGAAAATGATCCAACACACTGTCTTGGTCATTCAAAATCCTCTTCGTGCTAACCTTTATATGATGTATTAGATATATGATCATTTTTATAGAAGGAGCCACTAAAGATCTGGTTGATACACTGTGTATGAAATATTTCTTCAAATTCTATGCCACGACGAGATTTTCTTCTTCTTATCTTTCATTCAAGTTCTCATAATCTCTTAGCCCCTTTCCATATTTAATCAAATGAAACAATTCATTGTGTGTGTGGGCCCCATCAATTCTATTAGTGTAAGAAGGGTCTGTATAAATTGGAAATTTAACATCTTCAGTAGCTTGGGATTCTATGACCTATTGTTTTCCCTTCACATATTTATTATCTTTCTTAATTGATGATTCTAATGATATAGAGGTTTTCTTACCTGTTGGTGTTGTTTCTTTAGAATCCTCAATGATTTCAATCAGATCATTTGGTTGGCCTGCTACTAATTTCTCTTGCATGCATTTATTCATCCTCCCATATCCTTGGTCACCATATAGGAATGCATGCATGTTAATTAAGCACATAATATAGGGCATGCATGCTTTTCTTGAAAATTGAATCAAATGAATTCATGGATTTCTTCTAACAATTAAAAATAAAACTAGTCTTTAAGGATGAATTTATTGACACGGAGATTTAAAACTAGTATTTAAGGTGCATGTTGTAGTAGTAGACACAAAGATATAAATTTTTTAGCTCATATTTACAGTTCGATCTCGAGACTTCACAAAAGACACATAACTTCAGAATCGAAATAAAGTGGAAAAATTGCACAAAATTGGGGTAAGCTTTCAAAATCCATTCGTAGGGGAAAATAAAGGAAATCGAAGCTACATGCAAGTGGCTCATGCAAACATGAACACTTTTTTTTAGGGTGGGAAGAATAAATATACCAAGATGCATGAAATCACTACCTAGATTCAAACTAAAGAAAAAATTGAATGCAATATAGATATTACCACAACCTAAAACAAAAGAGAATGCACTTGACTTGCTCATTTTAAATGTAACATTTGCTAGCCCACCTGAGGTCCATTATGTCTGAAATACCCATTAAAATTAATTTTTTCTACGAATTCATTTCCCATAGTTTACCAACTACAAATCACACACACATTTAACCACTTGAATGATACCATAGATCTAAACAAATTTAAAAACATATGTTAAAAATGTGAATGTATCTAGTAAGCACATAGAAAACAAAGAACATTCATAGATAGCCAACTAGTTGCGTACGAAGTATGAACCTCCCAGCCATTAGCGTTGTTGTTCATTTTCTCTCAACAATAGGACAACCTCAAGCTGAGGCTATGATTCCACAAGGAGTTATGGCCCTAAAACTGTCCACACTCCACACACAACAGCCCAAAAACCAAGTTCTACTCCCACAATAGTTCCAATCCTCCATCTCTCTTCCCCACAACTTGCACAACCCAAGGAATGTACCCCCTTCACTGCTCACAGTCCCTCATGATGTACTATTCGTTTATCATGAATTTTGGTGCACTTTCCAGGAATATGTCAACCGAGGACTTCAAGAATTCTTAGCTGCTTCAAGAGCGCTCAAAAAAACCTTCACAAGTCTCTTGAGCCATCTCCTCAACAAGAAAAATGAACTATAGGATCACAACCCATTTTACAGGAACACATGCCTCTTTTCCAACATAACCACAACACAATAATGGATTCCTTCAAGAACAACATAGTTGGATCTCTTCCCAACACTCATCTATTCTCCTACTGCCAAAAGCCTGCATGTAAAAAAGATTCCCCTTTCTCCATACATGTTGGGGCCCAAAGTTTTGGGTTAATATTGCATGCATGCATAAATGAAGTTGTGTGTGCTCATTCCAATTTTTGTGTGCTCTCATTCCAAGTTTTGTACTTGCTCATTCTATTTTTGTGCGTGCCTAAGATAATTCATAGAGAATGAAAAGAAGTGTGCACCAGACTGAGTTTTGATATTGTGCGCCAAGCCTGAAGTCTACAAAGTGCATGCCATCCTGAGTTTGTCAGTTGCATTGGAAATCAAGAAGATGCGTACTGGAATCAAGAAAGGAATCATAGGGAAATATTCTCGAATGATTACTGCAAACAACACAAGGGAACATGGAGTTGATAGAAGATGAGTTAATGAGGAAGTTAAGATTCCCCTGATTCTAGAAGGCTACGTGGACTATAGGAAGGTGCCAAAAGTGTGCGAGGTAGTTTTTTAGTAGAGTGATGATGCAGGAGCATCGCCACATCAAGCGATCCAGCACGAAAGTGGAAGGACAGTTGGGCAAGCACCAGCACAAATTTTGAAAATCACCTTGGAATTTGATGCGCGATCTTAAATGAGGTCATTTAAGAAGGAGAGCACTTGTATAATGTAATGGACCTTGAGCGAGTCGCTCTCGTCCTTAAGTAGATGGAGGCATTTATGATAGTAAATGTAAGGTAGATAGAATTTAATTCTAGATTAGACTGTTTGAGAGCGCAAGAGGGAAACGGGATATAGACACCCTCATTGTATATTGTAACATTAGATTAGAATGAGCATTGCTGAGAAGAAGATAGAGCACACAAAGAGCTGTGTAAGAACACCCATGTACATATATTTGGATTAATAGAAGAGGTTGATTCCAAATTCATGGTTTTGTGTTTGTTCTCTGTATATGGATGCTGAATGATATGCTCATGAATGTTTGCTTCCTGTTATGCATTTGCTTTATGTGTTGTGTATATGATTTCATGTTTGAATTTGAAGTCTGAAGGGAAGTGAGAATGAGTTTCAATTGTTTATCTATCTGAGCCGAAGGTTCCTGCAAGGAGGGCAGTTGAAGTGTCCGCAAGGAGTGCATTGAAAAAGGGCCCAGGTAGTTTAGCTTTTGTTCTCATTTCCGGAGAAGTGCAAACAGGCACATGAGCCGTGCAAGGAGTGCGCAGGCCGAGTGAAGTCTCAGGGTTGCGAACTTGAGTAAAGTGTGAGAGACTGTTGCTGTAGGCATGCGTAGAGTCGAGGGTTTTCAACACTTAGACGTGTTTGAAAGTTGCCACAAGGAGTGCGTGCAAGGTTTTTCTGAAAAGTCCAGAGTTGGGAAAGCCCAGGAAGGATAAGGCCTTTGAATTTGTCGAAGGACAACGCAAAGGCGTTGTGCCTTAAATCTTGTAAGAGACGTCGCAAGTTGAGTGCAGGTGGACAGTTTGTAGAAAACACTTGGTCATTTCGCAGATTTCTCAAAGGAGGAATGGACAGTCGGGGTTCTCTGAGGAGGATTCGTGACATCCCGTGAGTCGTTAGATCTCACAGAGAAGAAGGGGAGATATGGCGAAGTATTCCTAGAAGGTTCAAAGCTCAGGAGGGGCAGGGTCGTTGATCCGAGCCATAAGGGTCGTAGGATCTACACGTGGAATCCCATATCGGAGTTTTAGGGCGAGAAGTCCCGAAACAATTTCAACAGGAATTGCGATATTCCGATACGCGATATCCCGGGAGCCATAAAGATTCATGTGGGGCCACAAGGGTCGGTGACATGGACAGGTGGCACGCCATTTCGGGGATTCGGGGAAAGTAAAGTCCCGAAAACCATCACATCAGGATTCGCGATATCACGAACTCTGAAAGGCCGATGGAGTGAAGGAGTTGAATAGTCAACTCGTGCGTGTGTCAGAGTTTTGGTTAGTCAGGATTCGGGGATCGGTAAAACAAGTTGTTCGACATCGCGAGTGCTGAGATCGTGATAGAAGAAATCATGAAAAGGAAAAGGTCAACGTTGACTGTATCGGCATTCGGGGATTCGAAAGTGCAGCGCTCGACCATAGGATTCGCGAAGTCGCGAAGTCTGATATCCCGATTTAAAAGAGGGGGATCCCACGGAGATTACTGTGGATGAAGAATTCCCGATAGGGAATTAGAAGAGCCTTAGATTTCTTTAGGCCATGAAAGAGGAAATATCCTGTGAGAAGACATGCTTGCGAGCACGACTGCGTCAGGTTTGGTATCAGAGTGCAGAAGGGTTCTTTGCTTTCTGTAGCAGAGAAAGAGATTCACCATGCCGCCAAGGAGGAGAGATAGACAATCACCCGATCCAAAGGATAGGGAGATGCCGAGAAGAAGAGGCAGGCAAGTAACAGATCCATTTATGGAGAGAGAGATGTGTGCTCTATGAGTAAGACTCGAAGACATGGAGACAACACAAAGATGCACAGCCAGTGCAGGGGATCTCAGTGATTCCGAAAGATAAATTGAGGCTGAACGCGAGGAAGAAGTTGCAGCCGAAGATGCATCAAACGAGCGTTTGATTAGAGCTATTTCTAGGATGGGTGCAAAGGCGAAGATGGACATTCCAGTTTATGAGGGAAACTTGGATGCAGAGGAGCTTCTAGACTGGATTAGAGCTCTAGACACATACTTTGACTATGAAGATGTTGAAGAAGACAAGAAGGTCAACCATGTTGTTACGAGATTGAAGGGACATGCAACATTGTGGTGGGATGAACTACAAGTTGAAAGATGCTGCAAGGGCAAGCAAAAGATCAAGAGTTGGGATCGAATGATCGCAAAGATGAAGGTGAAATTCATCCCCAGAGACTATCAAATCACTTTGTTCAGGAGGATGCAAAACCAGAGACAGAAGCTGATAACAGTGAAAGAATACACTGAGGAATTCTATAAATTGAACATCAGGGCAGGTCATTGGGAGAGCGATGATGAAAAAGTTGCCAGATACATGAATGGCCTGAGATATGATATCCAGGATGAGATGAGCATGGTAACCATCCGAACGATGGAAGATGCTTATCATATGGCTCTGAAAGCGAAGGAGAAGCTCAGCCGAGAGCAGAGTCAAAGAGGCCGAGGCAGAAGTCAGCCCAGAGGCAAATCAGTTGCCCAGGGCAAATATCATAAGCCCAAGGAAGACTGGAAAAAACCTCAGAGTCGAACAGAGAGAGGTGGAACCTCACAGCAAGGGCCATATGTTGAACAGAGAGGGCATCATACTGAGCAGAGAGGAGATTATGCTGAAAACAACACTTTTCCTCGTACTAGAGGCAGAGGAAGAGGAAGAGGTGGAGTAATCACATGCTTCACATGTGGAAAGAATGGGCATAAGTCTTATGAGTGTCCAGATAAAAATAAGGAAATTGGAGAAGCTCACATCGCCGAAGGACAGAGGCGGGATGCTGAGGTAGAAGACGTTGAATGCGGAAGATCGTTGATGATGCGAAAAATCCTTTTGACACCCGAAAAGGAGGTGGAGAATTCAATCCAAAGGACCATACTTTTTCGGACTGCTTGCAAGACAAAGGACAGGGTATGAAAGGTCATTGTAGACAGTGGTAGCACGGATAATCTCGTTTCAACCGAGATGGTAGAGAAGTTGGAGCTGGAGACGACTGATCATCCAAGCCCATACAGAGTTTCGTGGCTGCAAAAAGCACACCAGGTTACTGTCACTAAACAATGTTTGGTTGAATTCAAGATAGGAGGATATAATGATAAGATCTTATGTGATGTCATTCCTATGGATGTTTGTCATCTATTGTTGGGTAGACCATGGAAATATGACAGAAATGTGATTCATGATGGGAGAATGAACACATACACCCTAGAGAAAAATGGGAGGACACACATGTTGCTTCCGATCAAGGATAAGGAGGTGAAGCTGGAAGTAAGCAACACTGTACTTCTCATGAGTGGGAAGGAACTTCTTACAGAGGTTAAGAAGAAGGAGGATCCACAATTCTTTGTGGTCAGGAAACTGAGGATTGTCTTTACCAGCACAAGGGTGGATGATTTTCCAAAATAAGTTCAGGAACTACTGGAAGAGTTCGCTGACATAGTAGTGGACGAACTACCTCGTTCGTTGCCACCGATCAGGAGTGTGAGTCATCACATTGATCTCATACCAGGAGCTATTTTTCTGAACAAAGCTGCGTACAGATTGACGCCACAAGAGAATGAAGAGGCCAAGAGGCAAGTCCAGGATTTGTTGGACAAAGGTTTAGTCAGGGAAATCTTGAGTCCATGTGTTGTTCCAACAGTACTCAGTCCGAAGAAAGACGGAGGCTGGAGGATGTGTACTGACTCAAGGGCGATTAATAAGATAACCATCAGGTACATATTTCCATTGCCGAGGATGGATGATCTGATTGATTGCTTGAGTTGAGCAAAGTATTTTTCAAAGATTGATTTGAAAAGCGGTTATCATCAAATCCACATGAGAGAAGGTGATGAATGGAAGACAGCGTTCAAAACAAACGAAGGGTTGTATGAATGGCTTGTTATGCCATTTGGCTTAACAAATGCACCGAGTACCTTCATGAGGTTGATGAACGAAGTCCTAAGGGATTTCATCGAGAAATTTGTCATTGTGTATTTAGATGACATACTGGTTTTTAGTAAAACAGTGGCAGAGCATCTGAAGCATTTGGCTACAGTGATGCAGAAACTACAGCAGGAGAAGCTGTTGATAAATATGAAGAAGTCCTCATTCATGAAGAAAAAGATCATTTACTTAGGGTTTGTTATTTCGGCAAATGAGTTAAGGATGGATCCAAAAAAGGTGGAAGTGATCAAGAATTGGCCATCATCGAGGAACATATTCGAGGTGAGAAGTTTTCACGGATTGGCTAGTTTCTACCGAAAATTCATTAGGAATTTCAGTGGAATTAGTGCAATGATGATGGATACAGTGAAGAAAAGACACAAATATTTTCACTAGACTGAAGAGGCCGAGAAGAGATTCAATCTGTTGAAGAGGAATATCACGGAACAACCGGTTCTGGTGTTGCCTGATTTTCAAAAGACATTTCAGGTGAAATGCGATGCAAGCGGATTTGCAATCGGGGTAGTCTTGAGTCAAGAAGATAGGCCGATATCATACTTCAGTGAGAAGCTGAATGAGGTGAAGGTGAAGTACTCCACTTATGATAAGGAGTTCTATGCTATCATAGAAGCACTGAAGAAATGGAGGCATTATTTGATCCCGAAAGAGTTTGTTTTATACAGTGACAATCATGCACTGCAGTTTGTGACTCAACAGGAAAAGTTGAATCAGAAACATGTAAAGTGGGTTGAGTATATGCAGAATTTCACATTTGTGATTAAACATATTTTTGGTACTGCTAACAAATTTGTTGATGCTTTGAGCAGGAAGTGTTTGCTGTTGCAGGAGTTCATAGTCAAAACTTTGGGTTTTGATGATCTCAGGGACATGTATGCAGATGATCAGGATTTCAAGGAGGCATATGAAGCAGCGGAGAATCCAGTTCTCAGAGACAAAAGCCAATGGATGGAGTATATGATCCAGGAAGGATTACTGTTTAGAGGCAATCAGCTGTGTATTCCAAAATGCTCCATGAGGGAGAACTTGTTGAAGGAGAAACACAGTGGAGGATTGGCAGGGCACTTTGGCCACGACAAGACGTTCGCAAAGCTGAATGAGGCATATTTTTGGCCGGGAACACGAGCAGATGTCAAGAGATTCATGGACAGATGCAGAATTTGCCAACATTCGAAGGGGAGAAAGCAGAATGCGGGGTTTGATCAGCCATTGCCCATACCAGAAAGGCCGTGGGATGCGATCAACATGGATTTTGTATTGAGGTTTCCAAGAACACAAAGAGGTTATGATTCAATCTTTGTGGTGGTGGATAGATTTTCCAAAATGGCACACTTCATTCCATGTCAAAAGACAAGTGATGCAACTCACATTGCGAACCTGTTTTTCAAAGAGGTCATTCGACTTCATGGGTTGCCAAGGAGTATTGTTTTGGATCGAGACACCAAATTCATAGGGCATTTTTGGAGGACCTTGTTGAAGAAGCTGGGAACTAACTTGGCGTATAGTTCAAATTATCATCCTCATATGGATGGAAAGACAGAGGTCGTAAACAAAAGTCTGGGAGACTTACTGAGAAGCTTGGTGACAGAACACCACAGCCAGTGGGACAATATCTTAGCACATGCAGAGTTTGCATATAACGACTCAATGAACAGGAGCACAGGGAAAAGTCCGTTTCAGATTGTCTATGGCATGCAGCCAAGAGGAATTTCTGAACTGAGGGATTCAGAACAGACTGCGACTAGGAGTGCTAGTGCAGAAGAATTCATAGAGGCGATGAAGGAACTTCACAGCCAGGTGAAGGAGCGATTGCGGAACTCAAGTCAGGAGTATAAGCGTAGAGCAGATCAGCATAGAAGACAACTTCAGTTCGAAGTTGGTGACTTGGTTCTGGCACATTTGAGAAAGTAAAGGTTCCCGAGAGGAACGTATAATAAGCTGAAAATGAAGAAAATCGGGCCATGTAGGGTCTTGAAGAAATTCGGGGCAAATGCTTACGAGATTGAATTACCCGATGGGATCGGAATTTCTTCGATATTCAATATCTCAGATTTGTACCCATATAGAGCTGAGGAAACAGAGACTGGATATGAACAACCAGTGATTCAGTGGATGAAGTAGATGCCAGTGGAAGATAAGCCACAGATGGAGTGCATACTGGACAAAAGAGTGAGCAAGAGGACCAGGCGAAAGTAGTACTTTGAGTATCTGGTCAAATGGAAGAACCATCCAGTTGAAGATGCCAGCTGAGAAGATGAAGTGGAGATACAGAAGCATGGACAGACCGTGCGTGAGCTCATGGACATGAGCCCATGAAATTTTTCAAGCGAGGGAGTATGATGCAGGAGCATCGCCACATCAAGCGAGCCAGCGTGGAAGCGGAAGGACAGCTGGGCAAGCGCCAACACAAATTTTGAAAATCACCTTGGAATTTGATGCGCGATCTTAAATGAGGTCATTTAAGAAGGAGCGCACTTGTATAATGTAATGGACCTTGAGCGAGTCGCTCTCGTCCTTAAGTAGATGGAGGCATTTATGATAGTAAATGTAAGATAGATAGAATTTAATTCTAGATTAGACTGTTTGAGAGCGCAAGAGGGAAACGGGATATAGACACCCTCATTGTGGATTGTAACATTAGATTAGAATGAGCATTGCTGAGAAGAAGATAGAGCATGCAGAGAGGTGTGTAAGAGCACCCATGTACAAATATTTGGATTAATAGAAGAGGTTGATTCCAAATTCATGGTTTTGTGTTTGTTCTCTGTATATGGATGCTGAATGATATGCTCATGAATGTTTGCTTCCTGTTATGCATTTTCTTTATGTGTTGTGTATATGATTTCATGTTTGAATTTGAAGTCTGAAGGGAAGTGACAATGAGTTTCAATTGTTTCTCTATCTGAGCCGAAGGTTCCTGCAAGGAGGGCAGTTGAAGTGTCCGCAAGGAGTGCGTTGACAAAGGGCCTAGGTAGTTTAGCTTTTGTTCTCATTTCCGGAGAAGTGCAGACAGGCACAGGAGCCGTGCAAGGAGTGCGTAGGTCGAGTGAAGTCTCATGGTTGTGAACCTAAGTAAAGTGTGAGAGACTGTTGTTGCAAGCGTGCGTAGAGTCGAGGGTTTTCAACACTTAGACGTGTTTGAAAGTTGCCGCAAGGAGTGCGTGCAAGGTTTTTCTGAAAAGTCCAGAGTTGGGAAAGCCCAGGAAGGATAAGGCCTTCGAATCTGTCGAAGGACAGCCCAGAGGGGTTGTGCCTTAAAGCTTGTAAGAGACGTCGCAAGTTGAGTGCAGGCGGACAGTTTGTAGAAAACACTTGGTCATTTCACAGATTTATCAAAGGAGGAACGGACAGTCGGGGTTCTCTGAGGAGGATTCACGACATCCCGTGAGTCGTTAGATCTTACAGAGAAGAAGGAAAGATACGGCGAAGTATTCCCAGAAGGTTCAAAGCTCGGGAGGGGCAGGGCCGTTGATCCGAGCCATAAGGGTCGTAGGATCTACATGTGGAATCCCATATCGGGGTTTCGCGGCGAGAAGTCCCGAAACAATTTCAACAGGAATCGCGATATTCCGATACGCGATATCCTGGGAGCCATAAAGATTCATGTGGGGCCACAAGGGTCGGTGATGTGGACAGATGGCATGCCATTTTGGGGATTCGGGGAAAGTAAAGTCTCGAAAACAATCGCATCAGGATTCGCGATATCACGAACTCTGAAAGGCCGATGGAGTGAAGGAGTTGAATAGTCAACTCGCGCGTGTGTCGGAGTTTCGGTTAGTCGAGATTCGGGGATCGGTAAAACAAGTTGTTCGACATCGCGAGTGTCGAGATCGTGATAGAAGAAATCCCGAAAAGGAAAAGGAAAAGGTCAGCGTTGACTGTATCGGCATTCGGGGATTTGAGAGTGCAGCGCTCGACCATAGGATTCGTGAAGTCACGAAGTCCGATCTCCCGATTTAAAAGAGGGGGATCCCACGAAGATTACTATGAGTGCAAAATTCCCGATAGGGAATTAGAAGAGCCTTAGAGTTCTTCAGGCTGCGAAAGAGGAAATATCCTGTGAGCAAACGTGCTTGCGAGCGCGACTGCGTCAAGTGAGTGGAGCAGAGCAGAAATAGATAGAGCTCTAGAGAAGAGAAAGTTATAAAAGGAGGCAACAACATCAAAAATAGAGTTAAAGAGTTAGACACTCACTTAGAGGATTCATTGAGTTTTTTGTTGTGTGTCGAGTTCACTCTGATCCTTTGTAATGTTGTAATGCTTCTGGATATAAGTTTGAGTCTATCATATGTCTGAGGTATAAAAGGATGCACATAACGCGATATGTTGTAACTCTGGGGAATCATCTAAAGAGGACATGAGACTCTGTTGCTATTGAATATAGTTTGCTTAATATATGTTGATGCTCTATGGAATGGAAGAACTGATAAAGATACAACATTTCTGATCTATTGTGTGTCACTCATGTGTTATTTGGATATGTGTGTGTATTGTTTTACTTATTGATCAATAGTAAGTTGATGTTAATGGAGTGCATGAATGATATCCTGAATGGATCCCTGTGTATTTATCCCTTCATCCCTATCACAATACCAAATGGTCTATGTGATGCTCATTGCATCTCGGGTGAGTCCTTATTTTTCCTTGAATGAAGATTGATATATTGATGCTTTGGGGTTTTTGTTGGTCAAATCTAGATGAAACCTGGGTCTAAACTCCCCAACGTTAAGAAGGAAGCATGCAAGTATGAAATGATGCCAACAAATGGTTTTGTTGTTGGGACATGAAAGTCTTGTAGGGAATGATGAAGGCAAGAGATGAGGTGGTATCCATCCCTGGAGGAAATTCAAGACTGACTAACTGCAAAAGAGTATGAGTTCTCCTCGTGAGAAACTCGGGGGATGACAGTGAATGTGAAGAAATAGAAAGATAAATATATTTATACGGATATGCATGAGAATTTCTTTGCTAAATTCCCCTATTTGTTGTATGAATGGATGAAAAGGAAAAATTCTACCAATTCTACTGTATGTCCTTTAGAACCAGTGGTTTGGGATCAAGCCATGCTTGATAGATTAAAGGTGTTGGACAATAAGTGGACCTGAACTATTGAATTTTGGTTTGCTCGAGTAAAAGAGGGATATAATATTGAATTTGTTGTGGAATACACTGATTTTTTCAACGAGGTTGAAAGAAAGTTTGTGGAAGGTCCGAGGAAATAAATGCTAGAAGAGATTCCACTCTAGATAAAGATGTTGTTCATGGAGAAAGGGATGATGCAGATAGAGATCAACATAATGGATGAGTCCCTTAGCATTGCTGGGGGGTAGAAAATATGGGGAAAATGAGAGAGGATATGGATCCATTAAGGAGGATCTAGAAATTGTTGAGATGAGGTGAAAAATCAGATGGACCCAAAAGAGTAGAGGACATAGAGAGAGATGAGAGATATGCAAGAAGAGTTGATATAAGAAGGAAAGTGGAGCATAGAAGTGGAAAATAGATAGAAATGGGCATACGATGAAGGGTCAAGCCTGAGATGAAGAGAAAAGAGACTACACCAGGAGGAAGTGTGGAAGAATGCGCTATGCCAGAGTGGAGCACAAGTGCAGATAGGCCCGTGAAGAGGCACAATGTCTAGAGTAGGGTGTCTAGTGGGGATACCAATAGTAGTAGTAGTGGTACCATGGGCCCAAGTGATAAATTCCTAACCCCTTTGGTGTTGCAGAGTGCTACAACCTCGAAAGAAGATGAGGCATAAAGCAGAGGTGTGGGGGAAAGGAAGGAAGATGGAGGATCCCCTAGTGGTGGGGGAGAAGAATTGACAATTGTAGATTGTGTTGCACGGTTGCAAGTAAGAAAATCTTTGGGTCCCCTCACAAGAAATTTAAGAAGGAGATGGAATTACCCCCCTTTGAACCATCTCCCTTGCATGCTTGTAATCAAGAAGAAAGAACAACATATAGTGAAGCTATTAGAGTAGGAGAAAGAGTACAAGAATATAGAAGAGAAGAGACAAGTGAAGAATAAGGTGAATCCAGTGCCACTTCACCAAGAGGAGTATCAGTAGAAAGGAGTTTAAAAACCAACAGTCAGCTCAGAGGAGTTGGTTTGAGAGTGATGATGGAGAATCATGATAGCACCCTAGAGCTATCTATGTTCCATGAAGAATGTAAATATGATGCAGAAAAACATTAGTCCATGTGCGAAGCAATATGGTTCGTGAAGAGGATCATAGATGAAGCAACAAAGATATCGCAGTTGGAAACCATGTTCAGGGAGAGAGACTTGACTTGGTACATGAAGTACAAGGCCAATACTAGCGGGACAGGAGAGGTCTCTGATGGAGATCAAGAGGGATTTATTGAAGGAATTTCAAAAGCCCAAATTTGAATCTCAGTATATTACTGAGATCAAGGAGATTAAGCAACAACAAGGAAAAACAATGTGGGATTATGACCAACGGTTCAAGATTTTATTGCATAGGATAACGTTCCAAATCCAAGATGTGCAACATAGAGAGTGGTATATTAAGGGGTTGCTTCCCCATATCTGATTCCCTCTCACCCAACAAAAGTTGACGACTCAAGCGGAGGTGGTAGAAATTGAAATGCACCTAGAAGCTATGCGAGGAGGGGTAGAGATGTCAGTGGGATTGGCGTAGGTGCAGTCATAACTGGACAACCTGATGATGCAGTTGCAAGATATGGCAAAGAGGAAATTCATCTACTAGCACGTTTGGTATACCACATGTTGTGCTGACGGGAATCCCAAGGATGAGTGCCCTATACTTTTGAATTATGTGGCGATGGGTGCGCCAAGTCCATTCCCAGCTAGACAGACAAAATAGTACGATATATTTCGACAGTGGGTACATGTACCACCCCATTTCCCAAATTTGAAAAAGTATCAAAAGACGCATCATAATCCATTCTATGAGTTCTATTAATATGTGGGACATGATTTCAATAACTGCTGGTCACTACAACTGATGTAAGACAATACCCATGATACATTCCGAGTACATGAAGAACAAAAGGGTGGTGATCATGGCAATGATGAAAGAGGCATATGCCAAGGAGGTCCCATAAGTGGATATGGGCACGGTCGCAGCCATGGATATGGTGAAGGGGGAGGTAGAACCCCCACTTGTTTCAATTATGGAGAAATTGGTCATGTATCAATTTGTTGTACAAAACCACGCGTGCATTTTTCATACTACTACAATCCTGAACATGTCATAGAGGATTTTCTCAACTTAGTGAATATGTGGGAATAAAATAAGATGCATTGAAATATGGTGCATGTGGATCCATGCAAAAATAATAAGAAATATGAAGAAGGCGATGTTTGGGTGGTAACCTATGGAGGAGAAAAAACATGAAAGGAATTTGAGCATGGTGAGAGCTCAAATCAAAAGATGGAGGGGAATATCAGAAAGGCAAAACAACCCCCTCCTAAGTTCAATGCTTCCCAACAAAAAAAGTTCTTGCATGACACACATATAGCTATTGAAGAAGAAATAACACATGAAGAGTTGCAATGCGCAACACAAAGATCACTCGAGGAGGCTCAGATCTATGAATAAGTGCAAAGGGCAATGCAAAGGAGGCCCAAATTCAGGAAGAAGTGCAATGGGCGACACATAGGTCGCTAGAAGAGGATTGCACCCGGGAAGAGCTGTAGTGCGTGACACAAATATTGTTGGAAGAAGCTCATATGCACGAGGAGTTGCAACGTGTGATGCAAAGGTAAATGGAAGAAACAAGCAAGTAGGAAGAGTTGTGACACACTGAGCAAAGCGAAATTGAGGAGAATCATATTGAAGAGTTGAAGTGAGTAGCACGCAAAGAAGCATTGCACGACTTAGGTCACGAAACCAACACAAAGGATCAAGTAAGTAATTTATCACGTTGTTGTTTGAGATTGTCGAATGATCTTGATGCTGTGAAGAAGTTGACGCAAATGCTAGCCACTTCTATGGGGAAGGAGATGACAGGGAGGACTATATCAAGTCCCCTACCAGAAAGAGATATGTGCCAATTTAGTAAGAAACAATGAATGGGGTGAAAATTCAATATTACTATGGATGTTGGTGGATATGACATGGATGGAGTCATGTTGGATTTGGGTTTCAACATGAATATTTTTCCGAATAAGTCATGGGAGGTGATGGGTAAGCCAAAATTGGTTTTTTCGACCATCCAAATTTGGTTGGAAAACCAATACAATATCTACCCCATAGGTTGACTAGAGCAAGTAGAAGTGAATATAGAAGGGGTGAAGACAAAGGATGAATTTGAGGTCATAGATATTATGGATGACTCTAACCCATACCCCGCATTGCTTGGCATCGAATGGGCCTTCGAAAATAATGTTGTGTTGAATTTGAAGAAGAGGCAGATGTCCTTCGAGACTCATACCCTACGCGTGGTCGCACCTCTGGATCCGTATGAAGGAGATAGATACAATGAGCCAGTGGATGAGGATGCATAGAGCTCAGCTATTGAAAACATCTATAATATCACTGGGCACGTGGAGGATTACATCAACCCTACCACAAATGAAGAATTAAGCTAGAGAAGTGTTAAGTCTTATGACACAAATTATGAAGATGTCATGGATAGGTGTAAAAACAAGTTGTATGAAGTCTCCACTTGCAGATGTGGAAGGATAATGAAAGAAATGTGTTGGATAGGATTTGAGCTATGCGATGCCCCATGGTTTGATGGGATAGGGCCTGTAAAGAGATTCCTTGTACATATGGAAAAGGTCATCCCTGTGGAATAGAGGATTCAAGCCATGGATGCAGTGGTTTGAGGGAGACATGTGTAGTGGTGGGAGACACATCGAGTGAATATTCAGAGTTGGGAACATGTAGTTGAGTTGATAAAGGTTCGGTTCCATCCCATTGCCGATTTCAAACTGGATAACCGGTACAAGGGTGCTGAGGATCCCCAAGAACACATTTATTTTTGTTAGCAACGTTGGACTTCTAGGAGTATCCCTCAATCCCAATGGGTCCATCGGTTCATCCACACTATGGATATGGTCCCTAGAAGTTGGTACATTCAAGAGAATCTCAAGAGATAAATGGTTGAATGGACCCATATGAGCTCTCTATTTTGTTTAAAATTCAGCTTCACAACAAAATATTTGACTCAAAGAGAGGATATCCTCTAGATTAAATATTTTATTTCTCATCGGAACCAAAGGATATTACACCCAGGGTGGTTTGCTCATATCATTAGCCGGTGGAAAAACTAAAAGATGAAGTACATTGTTGGAAGATCGATGTTGATAATGTTGATGACGATAACCCACATGACATCTAGATGAGGGTAGGGTGGAATAGGTGGTCTCACCGAACTATAATGGCTCTATTAAAACCAAGAAACATAATATTGGCACTGAGGAAGCACCCAACATGGCCACCATTGGAGATTATTGGGATAAGGAGATATTCACTCAAGTTGTTGACCTCCTCAAGGAATATGAGGACTTGTTTCCCTGATTTTGTTTTGAAATGAAAGGTATTGTAGGATTGTTGGGGGCCATGAAGATTCATCTCAAACTGAATGCCAAACTGGTCAAGAGAAGGCCTTATCAATTAAATCCCAAATATAAATAAAAGGTGTGTAAAAAATTGGATTAGATGTTGGATGCTGGGATCATTGTCTCTATGAAGGACTCTGACTAGATTAGTCCTATGGTTGTGGAACCAAAAAATACCGGTGACATTCAAATCTATGTATATCTGAGAAGTATAAACGCACCCTGTATCCACAACCCTTTGCCTACACCTTTCACAAATGAGCTGTTGGAAAATGTTGGAGGTAAGGAAGCCTACTCTTTTAGAGATGTCTTTTCAAGGTATCATCAGGTTCGAATCGCAGAGGAGGATCAAGCCAAAACCACCTTTATAATAGAATGGGGGTCCTTTGCATACACGGTAATTCCCTTTGGCTTAAAGAATGCCCCCATAATATTTTTTCGGATAGTGATCGTATCCTTCAAGGAATTCATCCACAAATTTATTGAAGTTTACTTGGATGAATGGACCATGTTAAATTTGTTGAAAGAACACATGGAATCCCTTCGATTGATGTTGGATCAACTCTGCTAGCTCCATATTTCATTGAATTTGAAGAAATGCATCTTTTGTACACCCTTTGGCACATTGTTGGGCCACGCCGTGTGCAAGGATGGAATGCTGGTGGATCAAGATAATATTGTATTCATCTTGGATATGGTGCCCCCCACTTCGGTCTAGGATATGCATGCCACATTGGGTTATACATGATATTACCAAGGATTCATTCATAATTATTCCTAGATTGATGACCCATTGGAAAAACTGTTGCACAAAGATACTAAGTATATTTGGACACTAGAATTCTAGGAAGCCTTGGATACTCTAAAAGAGAAGCTTGTCATTGCACCAATTTTGGTTTTTATTGACTGGTCTAAGCTCTTTCATGTCCATGTAGATGCTTCATCCATAGTGTTGGGCGTAATTCTCGTGCAGTCGGGCGAAGGCAATATTGACCATCCAATATATTTTACCAGTTGCAAGTTGTCCGATGAAAAAAAAACTTATACTACAACAGAGCGTGAGGGCCTCACCATGGTATATGCACTACAGAAGTTTCACCATTACTTGCTGGGGAATACTTTCAAATTATTTTCATATCACTCTGCACTCAAATATTTGGTCAACTGTAACAACCCCTGATACCACTTTGTAACATCCATAGCTTTTCTCAACAACCATGTCACACCAAATTTTGAAATCTGATACCACTTTGTAACACATCCAACCTCCTATTTGAGTTATGTTACTACATTGTAAAGTCTCCACTACTGCAACTTAGTAATTGATTCTTTGATATCAATTCTTTCTCCTGCAAAATCAATTCATTGAAATCAACAATGCACACAACTGGCCTTGTGCTATGCACAACTAAGTTTTCCTAGTGCATGCAAACTGATCTCAAACTGCACACAACCACTATGTCTTAGCAATTCTTCATGCTCAACCATCATTGTGTCAGCCATGTCGACTATCCCTCAACATGCATGACATTTCTATCTTCGTGCTAGAACCTATATGATTACTGCTGAAGTTACTTAACAAGATAGCAACTAAAACAGAGGATTAAACTCATAATACAACTACACACACAACCATTCCTATGTTGCACACGGTGTTTGTCCCATTTGGATGCGTGAACTGATTTCTCTATGTGTGCAATGATTCAGGCCTTGCCTCAGAATCCCATGACCTTTATCATGGAATTATCTAACATGAAACACTTAATAGCTATCATGCTCTACATCTACAACAGTTATGCAGAACTAACATTACATGCACAACCTAACATAATTATGTACCAGTTCCATAAACATATATAGCATAATCATTCACATGTTAAACAATATATAAACACCTATAAACCGTCATGGCCCATGCCTTGCATATGAAACAAACATGCATTTCTATAACATATATAATCCATGCACATATATATGTGTGTGTGTGTGTGTGTGTGTGTGTGTGTGTACAACTGCAACACATAATATATTTAACATGTATATGCACATTACTCAGAGAATAATACACATAAGAATATACTTATATTTAACATGTATATGCACATTACTTAGAGAATAATACACATAAGAAGATACTTATCTTTTGTTGTAATCCACCAACTGTGCGCAGACCTTAGACGTTCCTCCCAACCATAGACTTTGCTTCTCATAAACTCAGTAGAAGGTCACCCTCGGGATGGGGATAAAACACCACCTGGGAAAAAGATTCCTAAGACAATTTAGGGTCTATCAAGAGTCAAATCGCTTAGAAAAAGGTCCCTCATTCCCCCACATGCCCGTCCCACCACAGAAAGTGTGCCCCCTCTCTTCCCATTAGTCTTTTGACTGCCCCACTTCCCTTCCAGGTCTTCAACACCATGCCGAATAGGAAGTCTCAGATCCTTGTAGCTGCAACTGGACACATTGGAAAATCAATTCCCAATAGTTCTCTTGTCCGGAGAGAATGTTCACAGGCCTAAAAACCCGCTTCTTCGACAAACACGGGCCTGGAAACCTGATTCTTCATCAAACATGGGACTGACAACCCTCTTCTTCAATAGCACATGGGCCTGACAATTTTCCTCTTCAACAACACACATGATTGACAACCCACCTCTTCAATAGCGCACAAGACTTCCCAAACACAGGGTCATTTGATGGAAACAAGTTACAACAAGATACATATGACTCCTAGAGGAAAGTTGGTCTGCCTCCTGAAGGAATGAGTGAATCCCCTGAAATACACTAAGGCCCAACAATATATTTGCATGATTATAATTGGACACTTGTCACCTTAAGATATCACTTAACTCCACTTAGTGACCCATTCCCATTCCTTAGGAACTTAGGATAAATACATATCCCATAATTATATTTTTTGAAATATTATCAAAATATTCCCTTTAAGCTTCACACACCTTTCCCATTCTAGTGGATTTTAGCCCCCCATATCTTTTCTTTTGATTGGTCTACACACAGTGATATGTTTTTAACATTATCTGAGTGCAATTACATCTTACAAAAATAGGTGCACTGGCCTTTGTTGGAATTTAGGCTCCCTAGCCTAATAACCACACAGGCACTCTGGCCTCAATATACATATATACAAAGGCTCTTGAGCCCCAAAAATATCGTGGCTACAAACATGGTCCAATGTGCACTTTGAAGTGTTCCTCACACACTTACGCAGGTGCACACAAATATATGAAATGGGTGCACAATCTTCCCTTGGTTCACATGTACAAAAATCCTCATACATTTACTCAGGTGCACGTAAAGTTATGAAAAAACGTGCACTCTTCCCTTGGTTCACGCACACTAACCATACATAAAACTTGTGCACCCATGACTCACCAGCCTAATATGTACATTTACATTTACATTACAATTGTGGTTCAGCCTAGGGGTATTACATTCCCCTCCCCCTAATTTATGCATTGTCCTCAGTGCATTATGTGCAATCAAAACTTCAAAAGTCTTCAAAAAGATATGGGTACTCTGTGTGCATAGCATCCTCTTGCTCCCAAGTTTCATCCTTATGACCATAACAGGTCCACTGGACCTTTAATAGTCCTATTGCTTGATTCCAGAGTAGCTTGAATTTCTGGTCCAATATGCACACCGACTGAACTCAAAAGTTTCCTTCTTCCTCCACCTGAATCAGATTCCAATCAATTACATGATCAGCATTAGGCACATACTTTTTAAGTAAATATACATGAAACACATTATGAATGCATATGGATACAGGAATTTCAATCATGTATGCAATAGGTCCAATCCTCTCCAGGATTTCAAATGACCCACAATAACGTGCTTCTAGCTTTGAAAAAATTTCCAACTTAAGTGATCTCTTCCTATATCTCACTTTCAAAAACACATGGTCACCCACTTTAAATACTTTGTGAGTTCTGCATTTATCTTCATAACTTTTCTTCCTGTCTTGGTCACCCTTTAAATTCTATTTTGTTTTCACCGGGTGCTCTTCCATTTCCCTAAGTAAATTTGGACCAACTATTACTCTATCTGATGGGTTGTCCCAACTCACTGATGTGTTGCACCTTATTCCATAAAGTGCCTCAAATGGGCTCATCTTTAGAGATGATTGATACCCATTGTTATAAGAAAACTCAACCAAATATAAATGTTTTTTCCATTGTGTCAGTTTTTCCATCACATACATTCTTAGCATATCTTCTATCACTTGATTTTCCCTTTCTGTTTTCCCATTTGACTCTAGATGGTAGGCTATGATAAAATTCATATTTTTCCCAAATCCTTTAAATAATACTTTCCAAAAATTTGATGTGAACTTGGGATCTCTGTCAAACACAATTGTCTTAGGTACACCATGCAATTTAGCAATTTCCCTCATATAAATATCAACAATGTTAACTTCCTTGTGCATGAGTTTTATTGGAATAAAGTGGGAAACTTTAGTAAGCTTATCGACCACTACCATGATAGAATCATGTTTCTTGGTAGTTCTGTGCAGCTTCGTGATAAAATTCATTGTGACAACTTCACATTTCCACTCAGGAATGGGTAATGGTTGTAGCAATCTAGCTGGGTGTATGTGCTCAACCTTGACTTTTTGACATTCCAAACACCTGGAAATAAAATCAACCACTTCTTTCTTCATACCTGGCCAATAGTGTTGCTTCTTGACACCTGCAATTATCTTTTGGTAGCATGGGTTCCCAACATAAGGTACATTGTGCATTTCTTTTAATATCATATTTTCAACTTCTGAGAATCGAGTACATAAACTTTTCCCATTTACATGAGTATTCCATTCTCTTTTAACTCAAAATCTTCAATTTTCTGCTACAAAATACCTTGTTGTAGCTTTGTCTTTATTTACACATAGTGTTGATCTAATTTTTCATCCTCTAGCATTATGTCTTTCAAATATGATTTTCAAATTCTAATGGTTGTAACATGCATCTCATGCACTCTCTTGTTGAGTGCATTATCCACCTTGTTCTCTTTACCCTTGATATAATTTATATCAAAGTCATATTCACTGAGGAATTCTAACCACCTGCTTTGCATGGCATTTAGAATTGGTTGTCCAAACAAATATTTCAGACCACTGTGGTTTTTGTCCTCAACTCAAATTTTATTCCCATGAGGTAGTGCCTCCAAATTTTAAGGGCATGTACTATGGCTGCCAATTATAAATCATGAGTAACATAATGCCTTCCATGCTCTTTAGTTTTATTAATTTTTAGCACACCACATTCCCATTCTAACTAAGGACTCCACCAATCCCTTCCTTGCATGCATTAGTGCACACAACAAAGTCTTCATTAGGATCAACAATTATCAAAATTGGCGTACTTGTCAAAAAAATCTTCAAGTGTTGGAAACTCCTTTTACAATCAGAGGTCCACTCAAATATCACACCTTTATTTTGCAAATATGTTATTGGGTGTGCAATCTTTGAGAATACTTCAATAAACCTTCTGTAGTACCCTGCAAGTCCCATGAAATATCTCATCTCTGTGACATTTCTTGGTGTTGGCCTTCCTTCAATGGATTTTATCTTCTTCGGGTCCACTTCTATCCCTTCCTCTGAAATGATATTACCCAAGTAATGGATCTACCTCTGGTAGAATGAGCACTTGCTCAACTTTTCATACAACCAATGTTCTCTTAATACTTGCAACACCATCCTCAAGAACTTCTCATGTTCTTCTTCAGACTTTGAGTAAAGAAGTATGTCATCCAAAAGTATAATGACAAACTTATCTAATTATTCACTGAAAATACCATTCATTAAACACATGAAAACAACAGGTGCATTTGACAACCCAAATGGCACTACTGTAAACTCATAATGGACATACCGCATCTTGAAGGTTGTCTTGTTGATGTCTTCCTTTTTAATTATTACCTGATGATAACCTAATCTGAGGTCAATATTAGAGAATATTTTTTCATCATTCAGTTGGTCAAAGAGATCATTTGTTCTTGGTAAAGGATACTTGTTCTTCACTGTTACCTTATTCAACTACCTGAAGTCAATGCAAAGTCTCAACGCTCCATCCTTTTCCTTCACAAATAATACTGGGGCACCCCAAGGTGACACACTTGGGCATATATATCCATTCTTTAGAAGCTCTTCAAGTTGCATTTTCAATTCTTTCAGTTCAGGTGTACTCATCCTATAAGGAGTCTTGGATACTGGAGATGCCCCAAGAATTAGATTTATAGAGAAATCAATATCTCTCTTGGGTGGCAACACCGACATTTCTCTAAAAACATCTTCAAACTCCTTTAGGACTGAATAATCTTCAATATTTGGCACTTTATCCTTAGGTGCCTCCTCCATATGCACTACAAATACTTGACATCCTTTCCTGAAGCTTTTCTTCAACTGCAAGGCTGAAACATCTCAAGTAGTTACAACCCTTGGAATACCCTGAATTGTTTTCAAGTTCCCTTCTTCATCCAAGCAAGTAAAAGCCTTATTATAACAATCTAGGACAACATGAGGCATGTCCAACCAATCCATACCAATTAGGCAATCATATGATCCCAAAGGTATAATATTCAAATATGCTTTTGTGCTTAGTCCATTCATGTCCATTGGACATGTCTTAACCATCTTATTAATTTTCCTTTTTTATCCTGTGGCTAGTTGTACCAACCAAGGTTTCCCAAGCTTTCCTTTTGGAAATTGAAGTCTTTCCACCATCTTAGGATCTAGATAACTATGACTAGCTCCTGAATCAATTAAACTAGAAATGGGTTGGTTGTTGATATTACCTTCCACTTCAATCATATGTGACTGAAACTCAGCTTACTTGTTATCTAGGGCTGCGTAGATCCTAGGTACATTTATGCCCATGTCCTCAATTGTACCAGCTTGCTATACTTTGTGAAAAAAACTCAATTTCTCACCTCTCCGAGGGAAATTTCTATATATATGGTCTCCCTCACAACCCCAACACTTCATTGGATGTTGTCTTAGTATTTTCCCCATTGCCTCTATCATTCTAGGCTCCTTGTGAGTTGGATGTCCTATTTCTAATGAATGGTGGCTTGGTCCCCTTCTTCCTCTGCTCCATATTTCCTTTCTTCTTATCTTCCCAAGTCTTTTGGTAAGTGGGTCTTTTTCTATGCTGATCATAGAGACACTTGGATCTCCTTATAGTTTCCTCCATTGCCTTGGGATCATCATATTGTATCTTATCACTGATAAATGATGGCAGACCACTCAAGTACCTCTGAATATTAATATGTTCATCATTGATGAAAACAACATTCTTTAGTATCTCTAAAAATATCCTCTCATACTTTGCATCTATGGTCATACTTCCAAGCTTGAGTTCAAAGAACTCCATTTTCCTATCATAGTAATGTTTGGTTAAGTATTTATTTTGAAAATACCTCTTGAACTCCCTCCAAGTAACCTTTCTCTCATTAATGTGTTATACTTGCATGAACTGGTCCCACCACATCGATGCTTTTCCCTTGAGCTGGTAGATGTCGATTCTCCCTTCTACCCGTGAAGAGTAATTATGTAACTGAAAGTACTTACTCATTCCTAGTAGCCAAGTATCTACATCCTCATCCTTCTTGTGCTCACCTTCAAAAGTAGGAGGCTTAATCTTATTCATTTCTCCTTGTAGCTCATCCACCAAAGATCTCCTCTTATGCTTCCTGACAGGAGATGGGATTGAACTATTGCGTGCTCTCCCAGCTGAATGTCTTGGAAAGTGATGGTGATTCCTATCAAAACTTCTTGTTTTTCTTCTCTCATCATGAGACCTGTATCTCCTTGATTTTCTTGACTCAGTCTCCTTATCCATATTTTTCTCAATTCTATCCAAGCTTTGTAGCAACTTGATGTTGAATCCATCTTGTTCCTCCTTGGATTTCATAAGTCTATCATTATCGGTTTTATAACTTTGGACGTCCTTTTGAAAACTTTTTATGGTATTCACCAAATTCATGATTTCTTCCTTGTCTTCTCCATTTCCATTTGAATCTGTACCCTCATCACCTATTTTTTCATACATCCTTCTGACCTCATCTTCATGGTTGTAGGTTATTTTTGCATCTTCCATGCTTCTGATCTATGTGTTGATTCTATACTGATCAAATTGATGTTAACTCTGCAAAATATGTAGGCAACAAGATTTTTCAGACTAAATAATTTATGAGAACCATAAATACTATTCACATTCTATTCTATAAGTGTATCGAAATCATTTCTTCTGATTCTTGGTGAATTTAACAGCCTAATTCAAAATTTTGGGTGAATATTTGGACTCCTCTGTCTAGGAATTTTCCTCCTCTTTTCTCTCCTTTTCTTTCTTTCAAAGCTCACGTGTATAACAATTATGTGTTATACACCCATATCCATCATGCGTGCATGCTCTATAAATGCAATACCAAGTGCACATACAACTCACTGGTATTCAGTGTGCATAACTTTTATATCGGGAACTACTATTTAGCATGCTCAACTTTTGGGTTCCACACATTATTATCTAGTGCACACAAATTTTGTGTCACACACCAATATTCCACACAAATTACAACTTTTCTCTATGCTGCACCAACATTCACCGTGCACCCTCTTGTGCCCAATACTCAATGCACATCTCCAATTCTGATCCAAGCAGAGCCAATATTCCATGCGCACACACTACACACCAACATGATGCATGCACCAATAATTCTACTCAATGCAGTGCTCATATTCAATGCGTTCTCACGCACATCACTAGTATTCATTGGGCACACACTATTTTATGTACACACCCAACAATTCTACATGGCGTCCATATTCATCGTGCACACAATGCACTCCCATATTACATGTTCTCCACCAATTCTATACCCCACAATTCCAATATTTAGTGCGCACACTCCACACACCGATATCTTCCACGCACCATAAGTCCTACACCACGCAGTGCCAAAATTTAGTACGCACACACTGTACAACAATACTTAGCGCACACAAGTCCTTTCTTCACTCATCTGATTTTTCCATATTTTTAGCTTGTGACCCCACAATCATCATAAAACTTCCTGCCTCACCAAATTCATGTGGATCTCTGGCCCTTACAAGTCCAGTGTTGAACCAAAATATCTAATACCACTTTGTAACATCCCCTGATACCACATTGTAACGTCCCCACTTTTTCTCAACAACCATGTCACACCAAATTTTGAACTTTGATACCACTTTGTAACATATATATCCTCCTAGGCGAGTTCCGTTACTATATTGTAAATTATCCACTACCACAACTTGCTAATTAATGCTCTGATATCAATTATTTCTCCCATGGAAGTAATTCATTGAAATCAACAATGTTCACAACTGGCCTTTTGCTATGCACAACTACATTTTCCTAGTGTGCGCAAATCGGTCTTGAACCATGTGCAACCACTATGTATTAGAAATTATGTGCACTCAAATGTCATTGTGTCGGCCACGTCGACTTCCCCTCAACATGCATGACATTTCTAGCTTTGTGCTAGAACCCATATGATTACTGCTAAAGTTACTTAACAAGATAACAACTAAAAAAACATAATAAACTAATAATACAACTACGGGTGCAAACATTCCTATGCCGCACGCGGGGTATGTCCCATTTGCACATATGGAATGATTTCCCAGTGTGTGCAATGATTAAGGCCTTTCCTATGAATCCCATGATTGTTACCATAAATTTATCTAATAGGAAACACTTAATAGCCACCATGCTCTACATATGCAACAATTATCCATAACTAATATTACATGCACAACCCAACATAATTATGTACTAGTTCCATAAAAAAATATAGCATAATCATTCACATGTTAAACAATATATAAACACATACAAACGATCATGGCCCATGCCTTGCATATGGAACAAACGTGCAGTTCTACAACATATATAATCCAAGCACACACACGCAGACATAAAACTTTAACACATAATATATTTAACATGTATATGCA